>RANY01000003.1:0-138605 GCA_009805235.1 Neurospora pannonica FGSC 7221
AGTGTTAATTCCGGGGGTGCAGAGGGCCGGTGAGAGGCCCCCGCGTGTAAATGAGAATTGAGCGCTTCGAAAAAGGTGGTTTTGGGCTCTCGTTATCGTAGCTCACTTTCAGAGATACCCGTGCCTCGCCCCCACTTTTTTGGGACTCGCCAGACACTTTAGGGGGTGCGAGTCTGGCGAGTCCTAAAAAGGTGGGGGCGAGGCACGGGTATCTCTGAAAGTGAGCTACGATAACGAGAGCCCAAAACCACCTTTTTCGAAGCGCTCAATTCTCATTTACACGCGGGGGCCTCTCACCGGCCCTCTGCACCCCCGGAATTAACACTAACTAACCCTAACCGCTAACCCTAACTGCTAATCTGGGTTGCTGGAGGTGACTTACACCTTGAAGCTGCTGCTGGCCCTACATAGTCGCGCTGACCGGTTGTACAGTCGCTTTAACGGGCTGGCTTAAAGCGAACATGACGGAGAGTTTTTGATTCCACTTGCCGCAGCTTGCATCCACCTGTCAATGTCTACAAGAAATCCAGGCAGCCATTTTTCTTGCATTTAAGGGGGATCTTGCAGAAGGGGGGGAGAGTGCAACAGGCCATCTGGAAGCCGCTGCCCAATGTGATCGCGAGCTGACTACCTAAAAAGTGGAGTAAGTCGCTGGGTCTAAGGGCTAGAAATGTTCTGTCCTAGCAAAAAGGCACCCCTATACTTGCAAATCCTCCGGCTTTAAGGCCTTGCAATTTGCAGTTTGCTGTCTCAATATGGGAAAATAATTCGGGCACGAAATTTCTTGCATATAACGGCGTTTTTGCATAAGGGGGGGCTTGTAGGAGCAGGGGTTTTTACTATAAGAATTTTGGCCGTCAACAGCCGGCTGCCAAAGGGTACTGCTGGAACAATGGAGGTGGTTCCTGATCCTTCGGCTTTATGAAGCACAATCCCGGCAAAATTCAAACAACAACAGCCCGGCTGGCGCAATCGGTAGCGCGCAAGACTTCTAATCTTGAGGCTGTGGGTTCGATTCCCACGTCGGGCTTGCATTCTCTTTTTGTGTTTTTGCACTCCTTTTGATCTTTTCCCTTGTCTTTTTACTTTTTGCCTGATCTTCGTTTCATCTTTGGTCATCATCATTGCTATGTGCGAATTTTAGTAGTTCGTGCAATATCATGCCGGTTTCCATATCTCAAGTGAGGTACCGCTTATTATGGAAGGTTGTTTGGTCCTTCACACGCCATTTGCTTTGTTCAAAAACAGGACCATGATGTGATACATCACCGACACCATATTGGGCGTTTACCTCAAACCAACTTTCCCTCATCTACCCAACCCCTCCTCTCGATTTTATCACACACCGGGACTTCGGAACCCCCCTGCCCCCAAGTTGGGAGCCGCGTTACAGCGAGAGAGACCCTACTCCCTTGGGCTCCTCGGACTGATACTCCAGGACCCTGCATGTTTCGTTGGAATCCTACACAGTTTATTTCTAGCCGGATTTATTGCCGAAAGCCTTTGGAGGATCCCAGACGGATGTAGTTCATGGTTCAGTCCATATTACCCGCTGGCTATAACACATATGTGTAGTATTGAAAGCCACAACAATGAGGGGAAAGCGGGAGAGGTCTCGGTCTCACGGTAGTTGTGATACCTACCGTCCATACCCATACAAAGGTCTCAACCGCGCCATATCTATAGTCCAGATCTTACTCACGCTTTTCACACTCCCATCGATCCCGATCACCAACCGCGAACATGTCAACCGAAATCCCCCAAACCTACCCCGACCCCGAGTACGAAGCCGCTCACCAAGCCACCTACGAGCGCACCCCCCGCTATTCCATCAACTCCGTCCTCCCACCCGGCATCACCCACGAAGTCTGGACCAAAGCCATCCAAGCCTTCGTCTCCGTCCTCGGCCAAGACGCCGTCCTCATCGACTCTGCCCTCTCCGATTACATCGACCCGTACGACCTCCACGAGGCCGAGTCAGCAACGGACAAGCGCAAAGTCCCCAGCGCTGCAGTCTGCCCCAGCTCCACGGATCAACTGAGCGCCATACTCAAGATTGCAAACGAGTACACCATCCCGCTATGGACTTTTTCGAGGGGTAAGAACTTGGGGTATGGCGGGCCGGCGCCGAGGGTAAACGGCTCCGTGGCGCTGGATTTGCACAGAATGGACAAGATCATTGAAGTTAATGACCAGTTCCACTACGCGGTCGTGGAGCCCGGTGTGACCTTTATTGATTTGTATCGGTATTGTGTTGAGCACGGAAAGAAGGTCTGGCCGAGCACGGCCAGCTTGGGGTGGGGGAGTGTGATGGGGAATGTGAGTCTTTCTTTTTCTTCCCTCTTCCCTCTCTATCGTGAAAGGAATACGGGTACTGACGAGAGAGGAGACCTTAGACCGCGGCACCGGCTTCGGCGCCCTCTTCGCCCACCACCAATTCATCGCCGGCATGGAAGTCATGCTCGCCTCCGGCGACCTCGTCCGCACGGGACAATGGGGGATAACCGCCAACGACTCGCCCAACGCTTTCTTGTCGAAATTCACCTACGGCCCCTCCATCGAGGCCTCTTCCTACAATCAAATCTGGGAGTCGTCACCAAAATGTCCATCTGGCTGCAACCGCAGCCGCAGGCGTTCATGTCGTGCAGCTTCAGCATGCCCTTCTTCGACGACCTGGAAGTCATGGTCGACGCCTTTAGCGAGATGCGGCGCAACGGGACGATTCCGAGTTGCGTGTGGTTCACTTCGCTCATCGAGACGCTGTGCATCGCTGGACGGAGGGAGGATTACTGGAAAGGCGAAGGGCCGATCCCGGATTGGCGGCTGGAGGAGTTGAGGCTCGAGACGGGGTATGGGCATTGGTATGCGCGGTGGGGACTGTACGGGCCGAAGAGGGTGGTGGAGGCGCAGTTTGAGGAGATCAAGGAGCTGTTGGCGAAGAAGGCGCCTACGGGGACGATTTCTGGGACGTTGTATGCTGATGAAGAAGGGGTGAATGCGGGTAAGGTGCCGGTGGAACATGGGAGCATGTTTGTTGGTGTGCCGCAGCTTTGGAGTTTGCCGTTGATCAACTGGCCGATTCCGAAGAGCAAGACGGATGGGAAGGCGGCGCATGGGGATTATGCGCCGGTGATCCCGTCGTCGGGGAAGCTGGTGATGGAGTGGATGAGGAAGAGCAAGCCGATTTGCGAGGAGAACGGGGTTGGAGTTGATGGCGGATTTCTTTATGCATGAGAGACACGTGGTGTTGATGAACATGTTTACCTGGGACCAGACGGATCCTGTGCAAAAACAGAAGATCAAAAAGCTGTATTATGGCCTTCATGAGGTAGCGAAGGAGAGGGGGTATGGCATGTACAGAGCGCATGTCAACCACATGGGTGAGTGTTGGCGTGTCGAGAGCAGGATCGAAGATTTTCTGATGCATCACTTGACAGATCTAATCGCGGGCTTGAACGACTTCAACGAACACGCCTACAACCGCTTTGTCGAGAAGATCAAGGTGAGTCCTTGTCAGCCAAGTGTACGAAGAAGGAAAGACTTACCATGGTTGATAGGACACTCTGGACCCCAATGGCATTCTATCCCCAGGCAAGCAAGGTATATGGCCTAGCGGGTTCCGCCACCTGAGAGAAGACCAAGAGTATGACGGTTTAAAAAGGTGACAAAAGCATGTTTGTTCATCCAGATGGCGATTGGGATATTCAAAACAGGTAAACGAGGGAAGTGGAGGTTGGATGTATTACATGACTATTTCTTCTGTTTTATAGGGTGAGGAAATGAATATGTCGGGGCTGAGCATGGCTCGAAAGCACTCGCCCAACTAGGGATGCCAGGCGTGTTTAAACCACTTTCCAAAACTGGAGGACAGGCGATAACTTAGTCGCTCTTGGCCCGGTTCCATGAAGTGAACCGCATACCAGTTGTGACCCATCCGAACCACAACCGGATGGCATCCTCCAACCAGTTCTTTCCGTTCCTCCAAGGACCCACATTGGCGACAAGAGGAAGTCGGTCACGAACTTCTTTGATATAGGTCGAGCTGTTGGGAATACAAGGTTCCTTGGGAAGTCGTGCACGCTTGGCCTCGTCGATATAAGGGGTGGCAATGGTAGCTCCCGTCTTTTCCGCATGTTTAATGACCTTGATGAACTGTTGTGTCCTTGTGGAGGCACCAGGAGTCCAAGTGGCTGCCACATATCCGGTAATAACGCCTGTGTTGGGGATACCTTCGAGCATGACTCCGTTCCACATGTACCGCTGGCCGATGGTATCATTAATGCGGACACCATCCACAAAAACGTCGATTTTGTTAAGTAAAATCATGTATAGACCAGTGGCGGTGATGATCATGTCGGCCTCGAGGGTCTCGCCGGACTTGAGCAAAATGCCGTTTTCGGTGACGGTCTCGATATGGTCGGTAACAATGGAAGCGCTGGGGCCACGCAAAGCTTTGAAGAAGTCGCCCCGTGGGCAAAGGCACAAGCGCTGCTCGAAGGGATTGTACCGAGGGTTGAAGTGCTTGTCGACATCGAAACCTTTGGGAAGCTGCCTGCGCATCGCGTCGACGACATACTTTCTTCCCCAGTTGGGGAAGTTCAAAAGCAGCTGGACAAAGAAAGTCTCGGCGACCATCCTGATCCACCAGTTAATCTTCCCCGCCCATTGGATTGGCATGAACCTTTCCATAAACTGCAGAAGTTTGTCTCTAGCTGGCAAGCTGAAGACATATGATGGACTACGCTGGAGCATAGTGACATGCTTGGCAGTTTTGACGAGGGCAGGAAGGAGAGTGATAGCGGTGGCACCTGAGCCGATGATGATGATGCGCTTGTTATCGTACTGCACCTCGTCATTCCAAAATTGGGGATGTACCACTTCACCCTGGAACCTTTCAATGCCGGGAATGACAGTGGGCCGGGGCTTCTCGTAGCTGTAGTACCCGGTGGCGTTGACTAGCCATGGCGTCTTGAAGATCTTCTTCTCGAGAACGGTGCCGTCACCGGAAGTGACATCGACGCGTAACGTCCATCTCTGCTCCTCGCTGCTCCAGCTCTCTGACGTGACGCGGTGGTTGAAGCGGATCTTCTTGTCAATACCCTGGGACGCAGCAGCGTCCTCCATGTATTTCTTGATGAGATGGGCATCAGCCATGTTGGTGCCCTCGGTCCACGGGTACCAAGGGAAGCCGAACAGAGCCATGGCGCTGTCGGAGCGGACGCCAGGATACTTCCAGAAGGCCCATGTTCCGCCGATATGGTCGCGAGACTCAAGGACGGTGAAGGAATGGTTAGGCAACTCGGATTGCAGCAAGTAGGCGGCGTTGATGCCGCTCAGACCGGCGCCGGTGATGATGATGTCGAAAGTGGAGTCTTCGGAAGCCATTGTGCGTGGGTCGTTTCGGCGTAGCACTGCGGCCCGGGGTCGGATATACAATCGCGCAGGAGACGGGGGCCGGGCGGAGGAGGGTTGGATGGGCGTTTAAATATTGACAGCGCGTTCACAAAAACATCGCCAAATCTCTCGCCCCGGCCGAGGTTTGCCAGCGTGTGGGGTTACGTGGTCTGTGCAATCCCAGTTTTGTTGTCCACCACGGAGCCGATCCGTTAGTGGGAGTGATTCAGCTGCTTCCCAATTGGCGCCATTGTCGGGATCATTCCGGCCGTTGTGTGTTTGTTGTTGCGATTCGCTGGCAATAATGTGTATTGGAGGACTCCTGATGATGACAAAGGTTTGGTGTTTCTTTTAAGATGTTGGTCAGGACGAGAAACTGGAAATTGGGGCCGGTGGGTGGAGTTTGGAGGAAAGAAGCTGGGGTCATTAAGGTTCTCAATCAGCACTGTACCTTGCTGGTTCCTACGCTACGTCAGACGGCAAGATCCGCCCGGGCTCCAACAACAGTCCCGTCGGTACCTGCCCCTTGCTGCCCTGTCAGTGCCTGCCTGTGCTGCCCTACCCTACAGATGCCAAGCCGTACCTACACAGTAGAAGTCGCGAGGGTTGCGGTGCACCTCCTTCCATCATTATTTCCATCTTTCCATCTTTCGTTTGTTTACTCTGACAAAAAAACAGGCAAGAACAACATAGGACAAAAAGGCAGAGCGATTCCAAATTCAAAAATGACGGGATGTTCTGGGGTTTGCCGGGAGGCCCACCGTTTGTTTTCTCTCTGCGATAGTTCATCTTCCAGCATAACTTAGTTCCATCACCAGACCCGATCAATAACCAACCGCCTGGTCCCTCCCTCACACTGTCACCAGAATTTTGTCGCCATCATCGGCGAACCTCAACTATTGCCGAACTTCAGGTTGAGTCCCAGATCAACCCCGCTAATACTGGAAAGTAACCGCTTTCCACCGTTGCGGGTTCGACGGCGACCTTCGAGATACCTCCACATCCGAGCCGACGTCCGAGTCGAGCTTTACGTTTGAACCACGACATCGCGTTCCTCAGAGTGTAAGTACTATGACCGAGCTGTCTCGCCCCAAAATCATCGTTGCTGACTACCATTATCCTACTGTAGAACTCCCGTCTCCCTGCCTAACGCTCTTCGTACCCGATCGCAACTCTCTTCTGCCTCCTCCTGAGGGCCAGTTGTGGGTACTGGAAAGGTCCTCGAAGCACAACGACGATGTCTGAAAATCACACCATGCCGCAGTTGACAGCGCAAGCTGTACATCCGCCTCTCCCACGCCCCAGCTTCACACTTATACCAGCATCTCCTAGGCTGGAAGCATCTATCCGCTCCGAAGAGGCACCTTCAGAAACAACATTGGTTCAAGAACCCCTCCCACGAACTCCACAAAAAGCGTTGCAAACAACCCTTCATAGCCTTGACCTAGAGCAGCAAAGCTATGACTCCCAAGATGGCACGGGTAGCTTCCAGGGACTCTACTAGTGGCAGAAAGAAACGGACAGTGACATAGGAGCGCAAAGACAACGCTTGCGGACCATGGCAGACATATGCTGCAGCATATTTCTGATCCTGGTGGCGC
This sequence comes from Neurospora pannonica FGSC 7221, assembly GCA_009805235.1. Classification (NCBI taxonomy): domain Eukaryota; kingdom Fungi; phylum Ascomycota; class Sordariomycetes; order Sordariales; family Sordariaceae; genus Neurospora; species Neurospora pannonica. The sequence continues at coordinate 6,996 of RANY01000003.1, forward strand.
TATTGGGTATGGTTATTTTCTTCTACTTTCTTTCTGGACGTCATTTCCACTCGTGATGCAGGGAGGCTATCAGTTAGAGCATCGCTGCGTTGGTTCTGTTGGACAATGGGTATCGGGGTCACAGCATACAAACCTGATGCGAGGTAAGGCTCGACTTGCAGTTATATCTCTACCTAACAGACCTAAGTAATAGTAATCGACATTATTTACAGCACCCCGTACATGCTGGGTCGGTGCCTCGCCAGCCATCAAGAGATCAAGAAGTCCTGGAGTGGATCAATGGGTACCGTATCCTGAGTCTCCATTATGTGATTCGCCTTGTCCGCCCCGCCAAAGGCCTCTCCCTCCATCAAACCGTATATATACGATTCCCCAATCAACGAGTAGGTTCCATCATCCCTATCCCTCAGGACAAACGGAACACCGGCGCTCAGAAAACAACAGACCTGATCTCCAACAGAAGATCTTTGAGGAACAACCCCAAAGTATCCCCTATCCGTCATAGCCAACTGCCTATTGGCTGTGAAGAAACCGATGTAATCACACACCTCATTATCTGTCAAAGTTTCTGGGTTCTTAAGCGGAAGTCCATACTCGTATGCAGCCCATTCAGGTGGATGAAGTCGCTTCTCTCCCGTTTTGGGTGTCCACTGTCGAGGTTTTGGAAGACGAGCTGCTCCTGTGAGTCTCATGTGTCCCTCTGCTGCGTCTTCAAATCCCCGATCCAAACCCTCACGATAAAACCGGCACCTCTCCACGAAACCTTTACATTCGTTGTCGCCAGCATATCTGATATTGATATGACCACTGACAAACTTGATCTTGTCAACGGATACGCCACGCACTTTAAGCAGTGCCCTCCCGATGTTATGGAGGCCTGCGTCAAGGATTGTCGTCGCTACCGTTTCAGCTAGTACCGTCCTAGACAAGTCGGAATAGTCCGGCGGTTTACCGCCTGCCTGCAAAGGTGTGTATACGTCCCCAAACCCAATCATCCACTGTTTCAGATACCTGTCACTCCAGTCGGGCACCCATGAAGGGACTCCCTCTAGTATACCGGAATCGTTTTCCCTCGTCTTTCCGCAACAGCTGAGAAACGTTAGGCCTGCCCTCCGCAACAGCCACACTGCGGTTTGAATGTATACCCCTGTTACGGGTTGACTGTAGTCAGCCTTCGGCATAGGGTCCCGAGAGATGAACATCCTTGGAAATGACAGCAGAGCGAACACTTTGTCCCGAGGATCCGTCGCCTTGTTACTTCGCGCGAGGCACAATAGATCGAGAGTATCGAGGGCATTTATTTTGTATCGAGGCCAAAACCTCTTGTCGTTTGTGGAGATGGTGTCTCCCCAGCGAAGTGGAATGATGCGAAGGACGAGGGGAAGAGAAACAACTGTGGTGGGGAGTTCGATGTGCCAATTCTCAGTCCCTCCTGCCGGGCGAGAATCAACGTTTATGTGCAGCGGTTCAAGCTTCGACCACTCGACCGATCGGCCACCGCAATTAAGCAAGGCGGGGAGGCGGTCGTCACCCTTCCAATTAAGCTCTCGAGCCCCCGAGTAAACCTCCTGAAGTACCCAGATGCGCGAGAACCAAGGACGAGCGTAGAACTCGCTGATTATGTCTCTGATATACAGCCCCGTCGTCATATCATAAACACTATGTTCATCGAACTCGCCGGCCTCGCGATGTTGATGGTACTGTACGATGAAGTCAATAGCGGCGTCGCTGGTGGGAGATGCATCGCCTACGTCAATGATAAGACGATGACAACGCCAGTAGATCGTGCCCATCATCGCGACTTGTCTGTTGCGCTCCTGGATATCATCCTGGTTGATGCAGATGGCATCGATCCATATCGTACGAGGAATGGTGGGACTTCTCAGGCGACGAAGGGCCGAATAACAGCTATACGTTACGGACAAAGTGGTGAAAGAACCCTCTTGCTGAAACCAAGTCCCCAACTCAAAGGCCTGTTTCGGACCACGAGCTTGGGTATGCACTGGGTGACCAATTGGTTGGGAATCACTTTCAAGGCGCGGCGCTGACGTCGTTCTTGGTGTAAAGATGGTGATATCCCGGACGTTTGAGGGATCACCCCACGTGTACGAGAGCGCGTCGTAGGCGTAGGGCGGCCTTCCATAGAGGTAGTGCTCTGAGAGGGACAAAACTATTTTTGCTTCTGTGTCTGTGGCCGGCTCGAGATGGATCAATCGGATGTTTTCACTGGATATAAGACGTTTGTAGACGTATCTGGGGAGTTGATCGTTTGTGGTGGGGGAACCCGAAGTCTCGACCTCGACCTCCATGATTCAACTTGCTTTGCGGTCCACCGCAGGACACCCAGCCAGCTTAACGTTTCGTTTCGTGGAGGTTGGGCTGTGGAGTCGTGAACCATTCTCTGCTCAGATCTCGCGATATTGGCGACGGTTGATCCTTTGGGGTGGTAAACAATTGCTCGCAGACCACAAAGGGCGGAAGTTGAATGCTAGCTCGCTGGAATACGATCTGGATCTCGGAAGTGGAAAAGATCAGGCGTTGCATTTGCTTCAACGTCAACGGCGTCGGAAAAACTCATCCATACGGACGTTACATTTTGGGCGATTTTTAGCACTGCCGCGCTACCCCCCGTTCACCATTGGACTGTTTTGCTTCGATTTCGTCCATTCAAAGCTTCGGTATCACAGACGCCCTACAGTGTACAACTTGACCCCTTTTTGCTTGCCTGTCCTGTCTTGTTTCTGTATCATTGAAACCTGAGAACTTTATCTCCGTCGTAATTTCGACGGTCATTGTACTGGAACAGAAGGGAAATGATTGCAAAGTTACACAACCCGTGCCTGGAATTAACTGCGAGAAAGATTACCGTTGACGTACGCGCTGTACTGTACTTTCGCTGTTTACGTTTCTTCTTCCTTGCACGGCGCTGTCTTGCCCATTTCTACCCATTCATGAAGTCGCTAAGGAAACGGCGCAGCGAAAACCGGTGATGCTGCTCCATGGCGGGGAAAAAAAAGGAAAAAAAAAACATCCCAAACCAAACACCATCCACAATCGAAATCTGGAAATAGCACGCAACTCGCCCCCAAATCACAACAAATAAGCACTTACGAATCTTGAAACGCCCGATCAACACGAAAGACAAGGGGTACGTATCATTCGATTCGCCCACAACTCTCGTGGCCAAAATTGATCTCAGATCTCTTTCTCCTCATCTTGTCTCCATTCCCGCTCCAACCGCGCCTTTCTTTTGCGGAGCACGCGGAGCTGCGGAGACGACCGCCCCTCCGCCCGTCTCCCCCGCCGCCGCTGCCGCTCCGCTCTATTGTGACATACTCGATGGCGCTACCGCACGATTGTAGCGTTGGTGGGCAGGCGGCATGGCGCTATCTTATAAAGGAAGTGGAAAAGATACAATGATGGGAAAGGATGGGCTCTTTTGCGCCGCTCTTTGTTGAGGCCCGACGATGATCTTAATGGAGTGAGGTGGTGACAAAACCAGGCGCTTTATGCAGGTCACGGAAGGGCCCCTGCATGTAAGTTGTAAGCCCCACGGCAGTGTAAGAGACGGGCGGGGACCTGGACTATCAAGGTAATCAAGCAGTGGGTTTGCTACCTCTAGCGCCTTGCCGCCTTGCGTACCTAGTGAACAGGCAGGAGAAACAGTCCGGATGGGCAAACTCTTCGCCATCAATCAATCATTTTGAAAAATTTTCCTTTCTGTTGAGGTTGAGGTGAGCATAGCCCCAGAGAAAACACATCATCGCTGCCCTGTGGTTGAAGCGTTGCGGCAACTGCATAAGTTGCATATGTCGTTGGTGGTTAGTTCAGTTCAGTTCAGCGCGAGCGGGACGGGACATGTCTCGTCATCTGAGGTGAAAAGAATTCGGTCTGAAAGTCATGAAAGCGGAAAGGCCGAATTGGTAACGTAACGTAAATGAAAGTCAGCCGAGAGATGAGACCATGGTACGCCAGATAAGTCGAGTGAGGTTTCACAGATGACGAGACAAGACGACCCGAGTTGAGGTGGTTACGGGTATCACAGATATTGTATAGGGCCGTAGGTCTTGGCGCCGCTCAATATCTGTCGAACTTACGACTGTCGTTCAACCACCATCCGTCGCCAGGCCCAGTCTCCTATTTGTTCCCACCGTCCCAGTACCCAGGGGAGGAGCCCTGTATGAGCCCTGTCCTGCCCAAGCAGAGTTGTTTCACAAGACTTGTGAGCCTCTCCTTTTTGGGGGGTTTAAATGGAATTTTGATGATTTCCACTTGGGACCTGGTGCCTGTAGGTTGGTCACATGCTCAGTGGGAGGCCTGCCGCCGCCGCCAGTCGCCCTGGTCGGAATGGATGACACATGGCTTCAAGAATTGGCAATGCCTGGGGTAAGACAGATAGAGACAGGCAGGCCCATTTGTCCCCATTTGATGATTGCCCTAAGACATTTTGGTGTTGGTGTTGGACTGGAGGAAGTGGACGACGCGCTGGAGTCTGATTGAGGTCTGGGACGCGAATTCGAAGTGAAATGTCGGCAAGGAAAAGATTGACATTCCTGCCAAGACCCTAACCCCACCGTAAGCTTGATAGACTCCTGGCTGTGCAAAAGAGGTGCAGGCTGGTGAAGTTGTTGTGAAGTTGTGGTTCCCCAACGCACTGTCTGATGTTGACTGTCGGCCATGGTTCATCCAGCCATTCGCGAGTGCCATTCCGCACCGCACCGTTGTTTGGATATAATCATTGGATTCGATGATGGATGGATCATGGGAGTGGGAAAGTGAGAGTTGCAAGCGGAGTGGAGATGGGTTGCTGGGCTTAGTGCCGGGGGACCCGTGAACGAAAGAACGGTCAACGGCCCAAGGACCGTTCTGGCCAATTCAGCTTCTCCACCGAGATAGCGTGCCGTCGTCTCACGATCGGCGAGCGCGTCAACGTGTTCGCATTGACGTGCCCAATTTCATTTTATCTTACGAGCCGTCAACAACAAGTGTCGTCGGTCATGGCGGTGTAGCGGAGTAGCAGTATGTAGCTGAGAGGCTGGAGAGAAAAGGGGTGAGTCGATTCGCGTGCACGCGTATAGTGGTGGATTGGGTATCATATCGTGACAATTTGTTGAAATCGATTCACAAGTTTGATGGCGGTTGCCCGTCTGCTGCTGTGCAGTTGCCCTGCGCAGTGAGTGTCTGCCTGTTCAAGTCGGGCTGGCAAGCTGCAGTGCTGCCTATCTGCCTGCACTGCCTCTGTGATGTCCAAAGGGACACTGTACGGTGTGCCAATTGGGGTACCAAACTGTTAAACTGTCGTCGCTAAGACGCGACGCTTGCTCCAAAACAAACTCCAACAGCATGGAGATCTCCCGGCAAGCTTCCCCGCATCGACCATGTCCCGTCATCTGCTCCACCTGACTTGACTGCCGCTGTCGCTGAAGCGTCGTCCGTCGTTCAACAACATGCCAAGCACATTCCGGAGACATCTCCACGCCCAAGTCCCAAGCATCATGGCCAGACACGGCGCGCCTTGGCGGCTTCGGGCGCTCCCTGACACGTCCCTTGGCCGCATACTTGGCGATATCTCCGAAGGCTCTTGGCTCCAGTAAAAAGCCCTACTAGCGAGCGACCCTTGGTACGCTTCCACTATCAGTCTTGTAATTACCCAGAACGGGAGAAGACCGGACTTTGTTTCTTTTTCGGTTTTGTTCTGCAGCCATCCATGGCCCATCCGCGCTTTTCATAGGGTCCGAATGGGTCCTCACTTTGTTTGACTCCTTTTCAAAGCTCCCGCATTCGAGAACGCACTGCTTGGCTCTCGTCAGGTCTGTCAAACCCAAACAGCAAACCTGGCCGCCATCCTGGGAAATTCCTGGGATCCCTGGGATCCTACAGCGGAACCCTGCCAACTGGCTCCTCCTCAGTCCTCTCCTCTCCCCCTTGCCGCTCGAGTACGTTATCTGTACTTAAAGGATCCCCTGTCCCGAACCCCCCGGATCGATTCCTGTCTTGAGACCTCTCTTGTGTGATACTATGATCTCACTGATCATTCCACCGAGACTCCTGTCAGCTTAGCTGTTGCTTCCTTGCAACTGCAGTGCCGTATCATCACACATATCTGCCGCGAGTCTCTGCAGTGTTCAGCATCGGATCGACAACGGCATATTGATTGCCAACCGAGTCCGGCCTTATCTTCCATTGTCTTGTCTCCTGTTACACAACTTAGACGCCGTTGTCTCTGTAACTACCACCTTCCTCTTTTCAGCTTTTTCTATAATACAAAGAGGCCCGGAATTTCAGAGGTTCACCACCGGACACTCCTTTCTCGCTACCACCAGAGCGACGCTTCCTTGACAGCAAGTTCCCAAGACAAACTCCATACCACATACGTCAGTTCTCCGGGTTTTGTTTCTTACACATCATCATGACTTCAGCGGCGAACATGGCTGTAAGGGAAAAGCGACGAGGGGCTTCCCAGCAGGATATCGATCAGATGGAGGTTCGAAAGGCTATGACGGCGGCCGAGTACTCGCGACGACAGTTTGTCCTCAATTTCGCCGCCAGCAAGGACATTCAGCTTCTCATCCCCGGCAAGAAGGCGGATGCGATCAAGGAGGCCGAGGAGTGGACGGTTGTCTGGCTGGCCCAGAACCAACTCATTACAGTCTCCAACGATTTCTTCAAGTACACGGTTGACTCGAGGCTATGGAGCAAGCTCGGTACGTTCATATCATCATCCCCGGCTGAGGCATGACTAATCTTTCGAGCAGTCGGTGACGAGATCCCGTTCCCATTTGCTTTCATGAAGTGCCCCAACAACCCCAGCGATGGAGAGAACAGGAGCAGGGCACCAACACCAAAAGGTGATGCTTTCTTGACAAACCATGCTGTCGAGATTGCCAGCAACACTGCTTCCGCTCCCAACCTGCCGACCAGCAAACAAGTTAAGAGGCAGTCCCTTCAACGGTCGGAATCAGATAACGAGACCGTGACCAGGAGACACACAGACATCAAGAAGGCGAAGACAACCGAAATCCCCCTGGATAAGGCGCGCAGCCTCTCGCTCKACAGTGTGGACGACGACCTGAAGGTGCCCAAGAAGTCCAGCAACCGCTTCTTGGTGCGGTTGAGCCGCTCGTGGTCTCGGCGGGTTTCATCCTGAAATGCCTTCCCTCGATCTCTAACTTCAGCAGTTATCATCAATTCATTATCAAAAGTGGAAATCATTTTTCAATGACGGACGGCAAATTGTACTTATCGGCATCATACACACAGCTTCACAGGTACCCGAAGGCCTGTTATCAAAACGATCGGCGAGCAGAGAAACGAATACGGCTTATCATGCCGGGAAAGATATCGAAAAGGAGAAAGGGGAGGCCGCCCACCCACCATCCTACACAAACATCGGCAAACCTTCTAGGGCTGAAAGATTGAAGAAGCGAGTCCTACATATTACAACACGGCACGCGGGCCCAACGACTTGGTTTCCGGGTCCTGGGTCCTACAGCGACGTGCCATCTGTGCCAGCCAAGCCGCGGCACAATATCTCCTTTCCAATAACGAAGGAGCGGGAAGGAGGAATATCATCAGCATCACACACAGGAAAGATGGAGGTGGGCATTGCCCAACGACTGGCTCAAACCGGCAGTGATCGGCTCGCGGTGAATCGAGCGTGAGCGGCAAGCGGATGGGGGAGGACACATGCGGTACATTTGCCAAGAGGCTTGGTATCCCCTGGGATATGTATGGTCTTGGCCGGGAAGGAAGGAAAAACGGTCTTGGCTTTTTCAGGTGCTTGGTTCTCGTGCGTTCTGATCACGTTGCGTTGACAGCTTGGCAATGGCATGTGTTTCCCCATCTCTCGGAAGGCGGGAGACGACGGAAGTCGTCGAAGAACGAGAAGAAGATACGGAAAGAAAAGAATGCGAGAACGAAGCAAAACAGAACAGACCAAACGATCGGAATCGAAACGAACGATCAACGAAGCGACAAACGTGGTCTTGGCCCTTCTCGCCAAGGCAATCTGAGATACCTTGGACCTCTTGGCTCCCTTGGCCGCCTTCACCGTTGGATCACTTCCATCCCTTATTTCTTGGGACCGGCAAACCGGGTCTCGGATGGATGATACGCGGGAGTGCGGAACCTTGGAAAGGCGAGCCAAGACTTGAGAGATAGAAAGTCGGAGGAACATCCGATATTTTGGGATTCCCTGGGATGACGAGTGTGATACTTACACAGTACGGTATCTATCACACTGTCTACCTACCTACACTCGCTACACTACTTTTTGGTGGCTTGGGGCAGTGCCTTTCTTGGCAACACGCTGCCGAGACCGCGGCTGAGATCCCGATAGGGTGTCTGTTGACAGGTCACTGTCCTATCGTGAACGGCCCAAAATATCGGTCGGCCGAGAGGTCACTGGACTTGCTGCAGTCGCTTATGTGCGACATGGCATTCACATGATGGGTTTCGTTTATTTTGGGATTTCCATTTTCCGTTTTCCCCTGTGCTATTATTATTTTTATTTGCGTTTTCGTTTTTGGTGTGTGTGTGTGTGTGTGTTTGGTTTGGTTTGTCTGTGCATCTCCTTATTATCATATCATATCATCATAGGGCTTACAGGATTACTAGGTAGCGCAGGTGTTGGTTGGGTTGTGTCTGGCGCAGCGTGTTGTTTGATTGGATTGGATACATCGCAAGATTTTTTTTCTTTGCTTTGCTTATCGACATCATCATGGTTTGTTTTGTGGCTTTTGTTTTTTCTTTCACACTTTTGGGGGCCAAAAAGGATTCAAAAAAAAGTTTTCTTGCTTACTGCTTTTTTGGGGGATGGTTTTAACCAGCGAGCGGGACCTGGATGATACATGGTCATGGTTTCTGGACTGGACATTTGTGGACGAATGAATACCCTACTTACACCTACACTTCTCATTGTACTGTTCTTTGTAATCTACCTATGCTTATAGCTTATATCGATCTCCTTGCAGATTGGGATCTCATTGATGGTTTGATGGGGTGGAGATGTATATGTGGAACGTGTTTCACTTGGTGTTGACTGTCTTTGAGTTTGTGGCATCTATGCCTGAGAGGCAAGGAGTAGCTGAGTTATTTGGGGTTTCCATGTAGACTTCATCATCACCTTGCGTATGCTGCCGTTGTGTTACAAGCTCCGGTAGTCATCAGCCATTATCCGAATTATTTGTTGACGCTCTCTTCAGCACATAATCAGCAGCATCAACAGCATCAACAGCATCAACAGCATCAACAGCATCAACAGCATCAACAGCATCAACAGCATCAACAGCATCAACAGCATCAACAGCATCAACAGCATCAACAGCATCAACAGCATCAAGCATCTCAAGTGACCTTGGTCAAGTTGATGATCGAGGATATCAGGAGAACTTCTCGGGGGCCGTTGGACCAGAGTCTGCGAGTTCATCACTTTTGAAAGCCTACCTACTGAGGTTCATCAACGAGAAATCGACACCAGAAGCTGAATGGGCAAATCTCAAACCTACCTGTACGCGCTTTAGTCGCATACCATATCAGGCGTGGAATTGACTTCCGGCAGGCTAGCCATCCAGAGATCGATTTCTTCCCTTGGCCGCCTCACCAGTCCATGGAACCATGGACGACACCAGCAGCTCACAGCAGCTGGTAGATACCAGCACATCTACCCCCAATTCCCAAAATGAGCCCATCACCAACACCATGACTCCTTCTTCCTTTTTCACCAATGATACTCCATTCTCATTTCTTTGTCTTGAGCTATACATATTTTTCTTCTCACAATGTCTCTATCGAAGCGACTTGCGCAGTAGTATGTGGCAATTCATAAGCTTTAAACGCATCTTGCAGATGGGACGTCCGTATTGTTGAACTGTGAAAAAGTCTATCCATATCGATAGCCATCAAGCTCCTGGAATATTCACTCAGCGTCCATATATCCTTCTCATGCCCTTCCCTTCCCATGTTGTGTCAATGTTAAGAAGACCGGACGCAATTCTTAGTTCTGCAGGTTTGCGTGCTTCTTGGTAGTGTTAGATACATGCGTTGTCATGGTGTTTGGAGTAAAGAAAGCCGACCAGCATTGATATCATTACACCATAGTCCCAGCTTTGTGAGTTTTAGATTGGTGATTTCACCAAAGCAGTGACGGAAGCCTCCATATATATCATATTTATTCTTTGTCACGCGTCTCAAAACTCCATCCCAGGATAGCTGCCCAGCACGTGTTGCTGTGAAACAGCTATTGATCCCGCCTTCCTATTACTTGAGCCAGCTAGTTCGATTTCTCCTAGACTTTCGTCTGATGTACTTTGCGGTTAGTCATACGTCAAGGTTCAAGTGAATGGACTCCATTTTCGTGGGACCTTATTGCTGTCTGCTGAAAAAGGCAGCGAGGATTTCACCCTCGCGGTCGTCTCTCCTCGTTTCATTTCTTTCTGCGACATTAATCTCTTGACCAGTGCAGCTTGGGGGTTTCTGCTCGTCTGGATGTCTGGGAGATAGGTAGCCAGCGGGGTGAATATTACACAAACGGTATTCGCCCACGAAAACGCAAGTCCAAAACTTGGGACGAAGGCTTCACCCGCTCTTGCCAGAATTATCACCCCCACCTCCAAACCTTCCTTCCTTCCACGAACAACCTCCTTCTCAACCCACTGGGAAAGGACGTCTTTACACACTCATTTCTCCTTCCTTGTTTTTCGCGCCTTCTTCCTCCAGCTCCAGCAAATCTTCAAGCAACAGCAACTATGGCGGAAATGGTCGATCCCAACGCCCCGCCCTCCACCAGGGACGGCTACGACGCCGATGGGGATTACGACATGGGCTATAATGATGAGGATTTTGACGCATTCTTCCAAGGCCTCGAAGAATTCAACGGCGGTGCCAGCAATCAACCACCTAGTCCCGGCAACGATATCCAGCGATGCGCGAACCTGGCACGTCAGATACTGTCCAGGTCGCCGCCGCCGGCCGAGCCTGCGCCGTATGAGCCGTACGAGTCCGCATTCGATATGGAGGAGGCACCGCCGGYACCGCCAGCAGCACCCATCTATAGACCAGGCGTACCGCCCATCCCTCCTCGGCCGTCTCCTACCTTCCGGCTTCCTTCCATTGACACCATCTACGATGGACTACTGGCACCGCACCCTCCTCCGCCGGAGCAAGTTTATCTGCCGCCACAAGGCCCGCCGCCCTTTGGTCGCACTCCGCCGCCCCTGCCGGTTGCACCTCCCGTGCCACATCATGAAGACGATGTTCTCGAAGTCATCGACCCCAACGGAAACATAATTGTCGGCTCTGGTGGCCCACAACGCCAGAGGTTCCTCGCCAGTACCGCCGCCCTCCTCCGCTCCTCACCGGTCCTTGCCGCAATCATCATGCCCGAGCGGCACAACCAGGTCAATCAGCAACCTGGGCTTAAGCAGGAGCCTGGACATGGCCAAGACCCCCATCCTCCCCATATACACAACCCTCTTCGCTCACCTGCTGCGACCATTATACCACCCGAGGAGGGGAGGTTTACCCTGCCTACTCTCTTTATCCCGGACGTTGAGGATAGGGTGTGCAAGACGTTCCTTCTTATCATCCACGGGTTCTTCAATGGGGTTGAGAAGAGCTTCAAGAGTGTCCAGCTCCTTTACGACCTCCTCCTGTTCACCCATCGCTACGAAATGACGTTGATCCTCCAATCGGTTGCAGTCCCGTGGCTCAAAAGAATTTACCACGAGAACCCCCTTCGGCATGACGAGGTGGCAAAGCAGCTGTGGATTGTATACGAGCTTGGACACTTGAAGATGATGAGGCATACCATTCGGTGCATGGTCAAGACGGCGAGGATCAATAAGGACGGTCAGCTGCTCGGGTACGGAGCCCAAGAAGGTAAGGATGAGTACACGCAGTGGGCTCCGTTAGTGCACTTAGGTTTGCTTAGTACGTCTACACCCCTTTCACTTCACTAGTTCTTTTCCCAATCGTGATTCAAACTGACAAGTATTGAAAATAGGAGACATCACCATATGCCGCCAACGAGTCATGAACCGGCTCCTTTTCGAAGTCGAACAAGTCATCGAGCGACTTACCTCCTCGCCGCCCGTCCTGCCTCCCCGCGACTCCAGCGACGATGACGAAGTCCAGAGCCCTAGAGCTCGAAGTCACGATCCCAGAAATCCCAGACAGCCCATCGAGATCCCGCCAGACGACGCCCCTCGCCAAATCTGCGTCTCCCGCAAGCCGCCCGGGAGAGTCACACACGCGGTCAATTGCGACGCCAGCATGCTCGGAGCTTTACAACGTACACTGCGCCAGGAAGGATGGGCTACCATGGACTTAACTTGCAGTCCGAGTCATCTATACAGGCGGATCAAAAAGATTGGGAAGACCGCTACCGAACAGGTGGTTATCACGCATACTCTAAAGGGGCATAGGGCGTGCGATCCGTTTGGGGATGATAAGTGGATCAGGCTGGATGATCTGATTATGGAGGAGGTGAAGATGATCCCCTTCGACGTCGAGGAGCTCAAGAAGCGTGGAGGATTAATGGGGTTTTCGATCCAAGATTGGAAGTGAGAGGGAAGTCGAATTGCAGATTATTGTGAATGGTCGGAGGTGGTTGGCCTGGGAATGTTGGATTTCTCCAGACCTCTCGCACGACATTTGCATTTTTTCAGGGCGGCAGAAACAACACGTTCTGTCAACTCTTGCTTGAAACAATACGTTCTGGTCCGGGGGGGTCGCAGTGGCATGGAAATGGAGCGTTGTCTTTCAGGGAGTGGACTGATGGGAACCGGTTGGACCAGCATGATTACCAATGTACACTGGCACGATCTCAAGCAGACGAAGAACTTGTAAAGGCCTCAATATGAGTGCTCTCATTGTCATAGCAAAAAACACATTTAGCTTTCGTTGCTCTTTTAATACATGGTCTTTGGCGTATACCCAGATTGCCTCAAAAGTATTCGGGCCATGGGGACAAAGGTTACTCGAGAATCACACCGCAATGCATCGCCCAATTCTTGGGGAAATTGTTCCAAGACAGCTCGAGAGCATTCTCTTCCTACTTACAGCAAATAACGGTGTTAGGTGAGATTCAACGTTGAAACGGATGAGTGATGGAGGAGTGTCAACAACGAGTCCAACATTTGTTGTTCACCTTTCCAGCCCCCCCAACCCCGGTGCGGGCGTCAGTGTGACTGTGCCCTTGGAGTGCCCCACTCAGTTCGCATCTTGAAGTTCAATGGGATGACCCCGCTCCCAATGGACGTCACTCGAGTCCGAGCAAATAGCGACGGCGGATTAAGTCTAAACCATTGGACAATTCGGATCGTTATATGTGAGATTGGGAGCTTCAATGTAAGCAGCAGTCGGAAATAAAAACATTATGTAACAAGATCAACTTGATTGAGACGGCGGAGGGTAGGAATGAGCGAACGGTCCGACTTTAAATGCCCAGATAGTGGACGCCCTGTAGGTAGGCGAACTTGTGGAGTGCTCGGCGCGCCCTTTGGTCGACGCCGGGCCCGCTAAAGAGCTTCGCTTACCTTCCCCGCTGTCATACTGATCGTGGGGCATCACTGCACCACTTCGGCTGTAACATCGTCACTTCAAGGGCGAAGTGTCAGCTTCCATGATGTTTCAGCCGATGTCGATAATCATCGATTATAACACGAGGTATCCATCTGCCTGTAGTACCTGCCTTTTAAAGTGATTTGTCATCCGTGTAATCCGATCGACCCCTCGGAACTGTGGGCTGTATAAGTACCAAGTGGATACGTCCGCTCCTTAGCTCTATTCCTGCTGACATAAATACAAGAAGCTACCCCAATACCGAGATCCCATTGACGAGTCTCACTCTCATCACCACCGCTCAACTCGAGCACCTTTCAAGTTAAGCCTTCAAACTCAGTCACCATGGCCAACCAAGACCAAATCACCTTCTTCGACATCCCCAGCAAGGATGGCCGCACATGGTCTCTCAACCCCTGGAAGAGTAAGAAGACCCCCTTCTCCCATCCATCACCACTACTCATGAATCCCCCCTTCCACCCCATCACCAACCTACGCTAACAAATACATCCAGCCCGCTTCGCCCTAAACTACAAATCCCTCCCCTACCACACCTCCTGGACCGAATACCCCGACATCGCGCCCACTCTCTCCCCCCACCTCCCGCCCGCCACCCCCGAGCCCTCCAGGAGCGCATACACCCTCCCCGCCATCCGCTTTCCCGACGGGACCTACGTAATGGACTCCAAGAAAATCGCCGTGGCACTCGAAGAGCGGTACCCTGCCCCCCAGTACCCCTCTCTGCACTTGGACTCCCCCGTGCTGGCCAAGCTAGAGCCCATCATCCCTCGCTTGACGGGAAAGTTGGTTGGTGTCTTCGTCCCCGGCGTCGCGAAGAAGGTTCTCGGCCCAAAAAGTCAGCCGTATTTTATTAGCACGCGGGAGGAGGCGTTTGGGATGGGGATTGATGAGCTTGAGAAGACGCAGGGTGGGGTGCAAGCGTATGAGAAGATTGCGGAGGAGTTGAGGGAGGTTACGGCTTTGTTGAAGGAAACTGAAGGGCCGTTTTTCGAGGGGGACAAGGTGACGTATGCGGATTTCGTGTGGGCTGGGTTTTTGATCTTTATGAGGTATGCGGATGAGGAAGGGTTTGAGAAGCTGTTGGAGGCTACGGGGGATAGGGAGGCGCATGTGAGGTTGTTGGAGGGGGTGAAGCCTTGGGCGAGGGATGATATTTGATTTAGTTGTTGACTTTGGAAGACGTGTGGATTACATGTGGAAAAGGGTCATGAAACAGGATTAATGGATAACAGAACACCAATTTGACTTGAACTCAATGGAAGAAATGAACTTGCCCCAAGAAGTCCATGTCCACGACTACGGGAGCCCGATAAGTCCCTATTGTTTGTCTCGTCGAAGTCGTTTTGCCCAGTTGAGTTGCCGTTCATTGTGGACATATATGGTTTCCGAGCTTCGGTGGTGACCGTTCGTTTAGAGCTCTGCTGTGGATGTGGCACTTTGGGTTCTTGACATCAAAGTTATTCGAGTTATACTACACATGACGGTCGGTGGGAGGCAAGGAGCGGCCATTGATGCATCAAACCGAGTCGGCCATGACTTTGTTATAGCTTCTAGCGATGCATACAGATCACAGAACACAGGAGAGCATACAGGAAACATCGACAGTTGAGGTTGAACTTCAAATTATTTTTATTTCATTACTTCATTCATTCATCACAGAGCCAGCCCTTTACCTGTCACGGCCGTAGGTGGCAGGAGGCGTAGGCTTGTTGTCAAGAACAGACTCAATCTCCTCCATGATTTCAGGAGTGAGCTTGTCGATAAGGGGCAGAGCCTTGAGGTTATCCTCAATCTGCTCAACCTTGGTAGCACCGAGAATGACAGTGCTGACGTTGGGGTTCTTGGCAGCCCAGGCAAGAGAAAGGTGAGTGACGGTGGCACCGAGGCGCTCGGCGATCTTGGTCAACTTGCGGACCTTCTCGATCTTGGCCTTACCCTCCTCAGTCTGCAGGCTCTTAATGGTGTTCTCGAAGAAGGCCTTGTTGGTAGCGAAGCGAGAGTCCTCGGGAATGCCGTCGTTGTACTTGCCAGTGAGCAAGCCGCTGGCGAGAGGAGACCAGATGGTGGTGCCATAACCGTGATCCTTGAAGAGGGGAGCGTACTCGTTCTCGAAGCGCTCGCGGTGGAAGGCGTTGTACTGGGGCTGCTCGACGACGGGGGCGATCAGGTTGTGCTTATCGGCGAGGTGGATGGCCTCCTTGATCTGGACGGCGCTCCACTCAGAGGTACCCCAGTAGTAGGCAAGGTTGAGGTTGCGGATGACCTGGGTGAAGCCCTCGACGACCTCGAGCATGGGGGTGGCGGCGTCGGGACGGTGGGCGAAGACGACATCAACGTAAGGGGTCTGAAGACGCTGGATGGAGGCCTTGAGACCCTCGACGACGTGCTTGCGGCTGAGACCGCGGGTGTTGGGCTCCTTGCGACCGGTACCGAAGAAGACCTTGGTGGTCAAGACGTACTCGTCACGGGGCCAGCCGAGCTCCTTGAGGGCCTGACCCATCTCGATCTCGGAAGCACCGTTGGCGTAGACCTCGGCGGTGTCAAAGGTTTGCTGTTGAAGACGCGGTTAGTTCTGGTAGGCTGGACATAAGAGAAAGACATACAATGCCATGGTCCCAGGCAGTCTGGAGGCACTTCTTGACGACCTCGCCCTTCTGGGTACCACCGTAGGTGAGCCAGCCACCGAGGGAGAAGAGGRAAACTTGGAGACCGGTGTTACCCAGGTAACGGAACTTCATGTCCTTGGGCTCATAGGCCGTGGGAACGACGGGAGATTCGGAAGCCATTGTGTCTGTTGGTCTGGATGGTGTTGTGGAATATAGACGAGACGGACACGAAGAGAGGGATGACAGCGGGAGGAAGCTGGCTTTTAAACGGACCACAGGCAGGAAAGATCTGGAGAATGGGATGAGGAGGGGCTTGGGCGACATTTCAAACCCCAATATTTTTTAGTGGATATCCGGAGCCATCACTAATCCCAACAACCGGAGCTCCTTTTCTAGTGTAGGCGGCAGCCCACCCATGGTGATTGATGGTCGGAGCGGGGACCTCTTTTGGTATCGACCGGTGGAGCTGGGAAGTTACAACAGCGATTGCGATGGTGACGACATCCATTTGTCAACACTCTCCTCGGTCGCTTCTCCTTGTTCCCCCAAGCATTGTGGCGGAAATAACTGGCACCGCGATTGTTTTCGGGAACTCAAATTTGTTGCCGGTCTGCCGCAGTGAAAACGAGACACCTTGACGGCCAATGGCTGCGGGGAGCGGGGTAGCTAGAGGTCAATTGCTCGATGACGCCGGCGGGGTAATGTAGATGCCGAATGCGACTTGTCTCGGACCGTCTCCAAATTGTTTTAGTAAGCAGCTCCATGACGCAAGGAATGCTGTGGAAACCCACGTTTTCAGGGGCCGTGGAGACCCGCGATCACTTCAACCGGTCCGCCTAAAAAGATTGCCCCAGTCCTCTTGTACCTAGAAAGCCGTGTGGATTGGCATGATGTCCACTGACCTAAGGAGTCGGGTCTCGTTCCTGGACGCAAAGATGGATATTGATCTCCAGAAGTGGTCGTTGTTCTCGAAAAGACGGGATCCAATGCTGTAAAGTTATGGAATGGAGTTGGAATGGGCGTCCCCGGCATCACTTTATGGGGCTCCCGCTCCCCCGGAACGATGCCAAGCTTGGGGTTCTGGCCTCCGGAGGTGTCCGGCCCCCACAGCCTTCCCGGGCATGGACCGCCCCTGCAGATACATACCGGGCCGTCGAATTTCAGACATCACTTCCGATTGATCTATGATTCCTTTCATCACGGAATGGAGACAACCTTTCTCCTAACTTGGAATTCCGAATCGTATGGCGAGAGGTTGATGAAGATGCCTCTGAAAGTCTTATTCCGCGAAAAGGGCCAGACGCCGATTCTTGTGCAACCGCGGGGCCGGGACGTACTACAACATCCACCACGAACTGGACCCTGAAAAGGAAACTGAAGTTAAAGTACTCTAGCGCTTAGCTGCCTGGAAAGTTCTTGAATCATATGGACCTTAATTCAGTAGCAGAGTGACGATCCGGCAAGCATGCCGATTCATAGATCCGGGCCCCGGGGCGGGATCTTAATGTCCGGGCGCTTCTCCATGCGTAGGCAGGAAGTATTCGTATCCGTCACGGAAGACTTTCCGACATATCGCCATAACTACGGACGTTTAATTTCTACACGGGTTCACGTGGAGAGGAGCGTTCTCAAAACTTCACGTTGATATTCTTCACCTGTCCTGGTCAAACTGTCCGACCCGCCTTCTGGCTGCCTGCCTGCCTGCCAAACCTGCACACATAAACACCAACCTTTCATCCCATCTCATCCCATCAGCCGCCCGGCCCGTTTGGACCTGCCTACCGCTCCTCCCCAGACAGGCGCCTAATGGCCATATAATTGCCCTAGTCGGTACCTGTAATCACCAACAACCGCTTGGCCGAATGGCGCAACGGTCGGCCGTTCTAACACCTCAAACCCAAAAAATTCCTGTCCGGTTGGGAAACGATGATGTACATTCAAGTAACCGATAGCGCGTTCCACATCGTAAGCCCCGTCCACAATTAAGGATCTGCAGGTGTGAGCAGCGACAGAAGAAGGTAATACAAGTGCAAAGTCACAAAGAAAAATGGTTAGGGTGTTTCGACGGTTAACCGATGTGCGCTGTTCGGCCGAGCGGTTGTTGGATTTTTTGTATCTTTTTGTATCTTTTTGTACCTTCATCGGAGGGTAATGGCAGAGGAGGGTTGTGTCTGGCGAGGTGGTGCGTTCGACTCTCAGCTTCCATCACCTTTTTCACTCTTTTGCTCAAGTTCTCAATGACTAGCCAAGGCCCTGACCATCTCCTCCACCTTCTTCACCCTCTCCCAACCTTTCCCTCCCTCCTTCGCAGCCTCGTACGCCCTCCTATACACCCCGATTGCCTCCCTGAACAACGGTCTCCGATCCCTCCATCCCGTCACCCTCCTCAGCTTCTCGTCACCAGTCCACTGCGGGAAATCGACCACCAGCTGCGACGGCCAAGGGTTCTCCCCCTCTTTCAAGTCCTCCGGCTTGACATACTTGATCCCCGCAGGGTACTGAACACCATACTCCCCGCACAAAGCGCTCACAATTCTACCCACCGTCTCCTCCGTCCCTCTCGAAGAGATGTTGAATACCTCCCCCTCAACCCACTGCTCGCCCTCCCTCCCGCGAACATACTGATCCGCAATGGCAAGATACCCCTCAGCACAATCATCAACATGCAACCCTTGACAAATCTCCCTTCCCTCGCCGCTCCTGCTTGGCACAACCACTTTCTTGTTCTTGTCTGCACCAGCAGCAGAAGCAGCAGAGAAAACGTCAAACCACTCCCCGAAAAAGCTCCCCGATCGGCCATATAGGTTGATAGGCCTGACCAGCACGGGAGCGTACAGGTCGCCGAGTCGGTTGAAGATCTGCAAGGTGAGCTCGGTGCGGGGGCGGACGATGGAGGGCGGGTTTAAGGGGGTTCCTTCCGTGTGCGGCGTCGGGGCCGGGTGCAAGCTGGCGCCGGAGGAGGAGGAGGAGGAGGAGGAGGAGGAGGATGAGGGGGAGGGGGGAAGCAGATGAGCCGAGTCGGCGCCGTAGTCTTTACAGCCTGAGGTGAAGATTAGGAGCGGTTTTGTCTTCGTATTCTCTCCGGTCCCGCTGCCATCGGCCGTGGAGGGTGAGCTGGACTTGGACTCAGCGATATGCCGCAACAAAGCCACGACATTATGATAATGCGCCGCATAATCAGGCCAGCTCTCCGTCGTGGAGACCACGACATCAACACGGGGTGGTAGCTGCGCTATGATGGAGTCATGCGAAGAAACGTCGTCGATCGCGCCGATGATAGGGGTGATTTCATCTGCTGCGAGGGCCGAGGCGCTGCTGGAGGAGCGGATGAGGCCGTAGATGAGCCAGTCACCGCCGGCGCGGACGAAGGCGCGGGCTACGGCGTTGCCTATGTAGCCGTTTGCGCCTGTTATGAGGACTGTTTTGGGGGTTTTAGTAGGAGTTGTAGATGCCATGGTTTGAAGTGGAGAGAATTAGTTAGATAGAATGAAAGAGATAAGAGGTGGAATCGTGTTTGAATGCTTTGAAAACTGTATCCAAACTTTATGGTCGTGGGATGTGGTTGTTTATGTAGCCGTTCATGGCTCGGCATCCGTCCTCTTGGATCATCACTCGGGTCTCCGGGTTGGTAATCAGCGCTGCATGTTGCTCCAGGTGAGATTTTGGAACGGAACAAAGGGTGAACGTTGCTTCCCGTTGGGGGAACACCCAATTCTCTTCTCCGGTCGATTTCTAAGCGTTTGACAACATTACGTGGGATGCACAGCGAACAAGCGCATGTGGCAGGTGGTTAAATGCAAGTATAATTATCACTAGCTAGTCATCATCGTCACGGTTCAAAGGGCTACAAAAGAAATGTAGGGTTCAAAACTAAACACGTACATAGGGTGATGTACACTTACTGGTGAGATACTTTAGCCACGGTTTATTACACCTGAACCTAGAACATCGTGAGCAGATATCAACGCAAGGAAGGATGGGATACTTAATCGAGAATGATTATATCCGACCGTAGACAAGACGGGAACGGTCGGATGGGCATCATCAATGCTCAGCGTTAGTCGTTTACTCATGCAAACAAAACACCAAATCAAGGGGCATGAAAACTACCAGCGCCAGCCGCCAAGGTCCGACGCCATGCTCGTGCTGAAAAAAAAAGGATTTACCATGAAAAACGAAGAGCAGATATGTACAGTCACAGGACATATGTACAGGGGTATCGGTAGTAGGCCCATCCACCATGCCCTCGGGCTCCAAAACGCCAAAACGCCTCGCCATGTGCTAGCTATCAATTCTCTTCCGTCCCCTGTGCCTCGTCCTATCCGATGATGGTTTGTGGATACGACTGGAACTACTTTGCTGTGTCTTCCTCCCCTGACTCCTCCCTCTATGCAAGGGGCTGGACATCCTCTCTCTAAGCCTATCCATGTATCCTGTCTCCTTCCAACGGCGAGCTGCGTCGTCCGCCACCTGGGTACGGTGAGTCGGCAGCTCCGGCTTCCTAGGATCACGTTGCTGCATGCTACTCTGGGCTTCAAGTCCAGAGAGAGGACGCGCAGATGATGGTGAAAGACTCCGGTGTCGTCGGCAGGGCAGTGATGGCTTGGTCTGCTCAAAGAAAGCTGCGGCATGATGCTCGGGCTTCGGGGCGGGTGTTTCTGATTCGGAAGTGATCGAGATATCCGTGGGAAGATTCAAGGTTTCCTTTCCTGATGCCACTTCGGGGGTGACGTCCTCCTCCTCAGGAGCAGGCGTGGTAACCTCCGACACGTCGTAGAGTGTGGAGGCTGACGATTCCAGATGGTCGGATTCGGATTCGGAGTATGATATGGTGCGGGCCGGGGTAAGGGCGAAGTCGGGCTGGGAACCGTCCACATGGGAATCCACGGACGAGTTCGAGCACATGGTCATGGAGCGCGGAGACGGCGGCAGGTGGTCCTTCACGATGGACTCCTCATCCGCGATCTCAAGCGGCTCCTCCGTCATCATGATCGGATCGTAGTACTCATCGTCGAAAAGGGAGGGGCACGAATCGGCACTGCTGGAGGTGACGGAGCCAGAATCGGCAGATTTGTGCCAGGGATGTTGCTCGGGGAGGTATGATGCAAAGTATCGAACAAGCGAATCAAGCGACCTTGTTCGGAAGAGCTGGACAGCGTGCTGCCACTGATCGGTCCCAATCAGAGAGGGGTTTCCAATGATCTCGAATGCTGCAGATTCAAGAGACTCGTTCAGTTCGCGAACTCGGAGTTGCTTCCGTTCGGCAAGGAGCTGATGTAACTCATCGGTGGTGGTGGCTCTGTTCGCTAGTTCGTAGACATCATGGTGGAAGGCCTCGGGGTCAAGAATGGCGAGGCTAAAGGTGTTGTACTGATCGTGGAGCTTGGTTTCGAGGTCCTCCCTCTGTAAGCCAAACTTCCAGTAAGGCCATGTCCATCCTGGTCCGGTCGGATCGTCCATCTGGGGAGAAGTGCTGTATAAGGGGGTGGGTTCGGTGTGTCGGTCGAGGTTGAGTAGGGGTCAAAAGGCGAACAAGAAGAGAAGATTTAGTGGGTATCGTTAATTAGATAGGTCGTAGGCACGCAGAGCTGCAAGGTTTTGCGTCGTTTCGTAGTTGGGTGGGGGACAAAGATGAAGCCAAAGTCGAAAACCGGGAGACTGGTTCACCCTAAGGTGACGGGATGTTCAAAATCAAGACTCGTGGGCCTTGCACTGGTGCAGAAAGCCATCTAGTAACCGACAAAATAACACATCGTGAATGGTATCTATGGTTTTATTTTGGTGTTTTGATTGAAAGGTAGGGGGTCGATGCCGACGGGAGTCTCGATCGTTCTCAATTGCAGGTGAGCTTGAGGTTGAAGGTGAGGTGACGACGGCGGTGATGGGGAGATGAGGGCGTTAAGCGGAAGGAAGATGAGTGTGCGGGAGGCCGAGCGAACGGGGATGCGCTGGGTGTTGGAAAGACCGGAGGGGTGCTGCGACGCCACAGACAGGGCATCGACGGTGTCTTCCAGACGGCCCCCAACGCCAGATGGTCTGGGTGCTTGGCAGAGGTGTTGCCCAATGGGATGAGTCGCTGAGGTGGGCTCGGCAGGAAAGGGCATGAAAGCGGGACACGAGGAGCTGCGCCTGCGGCCGGTGTGTTACACTCACCTAACACCCAGCCAATCGAAGCGGCGTCCACTCACACAGGATTGCCTACACAATAACCTCTTCCGGTCTAGCTTTTCATTCTTACATGCGTACCCACACGAGCCGTCGGCACAATCTTTCACATTTTTCGTCATCCCTCACTTCGCGCTGTGTCCTCCTCCAGTCGTCTCTCTCGCTGGTGTCTTTGCGTGGTGGTGCCCGGATGAAATGCACGATTGCGGTCAAAACATTGCACTTTTGACCTGGCACCCTCCCATTCCTTCCAGGTCGCCGGTGTGTTGTATGCCTACCGTCGTCCGTCATTGATTGCGACTTGCGCTGCCCTCCGTCCGACAGGGTGACTGAGGTGTTCTTTCCAGCACACTCATCGATCGCCCCGAAAGATCATGAATCATCGTGACTTTGTTGACGGCGACACCTTTCGATTGTGAAGTCGAGGCTTTGACACTGCTCGCTCAAACGACTCATGACAAACTTATGACAATGGCGGCCATTCACGGGTAAAAACATCATAAATTGCAAACGCCGTCCAGCCGCTCTTACTTAAAACAGCAACCTTTTCAGAAGCCCACCTCCCTTCCTTCCATCCTCACCCCATCAGTCAGCCCAGAGCCAACAGAAGAAGGCGCACCCAGCCGCAAACTTGTGCCATCCTTCCTTCAGTTTGGCAGCAGATGTGCAAGTTGGGCTCACTTTCTCGACAAACGAGAGCCTTGAGGTGTGGCAATACAAAGGATCGAGGGCGCTGACATCAGAAATGAGTGCGACTTGGAAAACAAGTGTCGAGATCCGAGTCTGACAACCTCCAACTTCAACCCAGTTCAAAATCCTCACCACCAGGCTCGTCATCGGTGGGAGACTCGTTCCCTTTTATGGTTCAACTCGGTTTGGTATGGCGGAATCAGGATGTCCGAATCAACCCTACGATCGGTGCCAGAGTCTTCACCGCGGTGAGCTAGAGGAACATGAAACAGGGAAGCGACCAAGGGCCATCAACGATAAACCAGATGGCATCAACTGATGATAGCAAGTGGCTGCCTTGACAGCTGACGGCCCCTCACGTGGTGCTGCCTCGAGAACACGCTTCCCAATCAGGTGGACCACGAATGAACCAGTCAGACTCGGTTGTTAACGCTGTTCTTGGCCATCGAGGGCAGGGAACATGGCGCCAATAAAGCCTCATGAGGCCTAACACCAGCGTGGGATGGTCGCAGGCTGTCGATATTATATCCTGCTTTCCTGGCCATCTTCTGTTGTGTTTGAGGTTCCCGCTGATGGCACTTTCGCAGTCCTTTGAATCATCTGGTCGTCCGTCTCAAAGTCGAGATAGACGACGATGCGACAGGGCACTGTGAGGCACTGCACTAACATGGCAGCACCGCCCTCTACGGAAAGTTGTGCTAGCTAGGCACCAGCCTCAGCTCACTCTATCTGTTGGGACTGGTCAGATCAGGTCGGGTCATCTCTTCTTCGTCGCGTTTCGATTGATGACTCTCTCTCCCCCCTCTCTTCCTCTCTATTCTCTCTATTCTCTCTCGCTCTGTTCTGAGCTTCTCTGACCCCTGGCGCACACATCTTGTCTGACGTTGCAAAAGAAGAAACGGCCCGGGGCTCTTCCATCTTGTTCGGCGAGGCTGAGACTATCCCATCAGGAGGCTTGCTCTTCCACCTGCCCTCGTCTCGTCCGTTCATCTGACAACCTATTGATGGTCATTCTGCGACAATAGCAATCATGGCTCCTTGAACACGACAATAACTTGTTTTTGTCTTTTGGAGCCCGCTGAGTTTGTCGCAGCAGGGCTCTCGCTGGTTCTCATTTAGTTCTGACCAACGCGCTTCTATTCTTCTTTTCAGCGGTAGTCTGCCGAATCACCTTTACTACAGCTGTCATTCGCTCTATCTGCGTCGTCTATACCACTTTAGCCCAAACGCTCTCCATAGCCGCCTACTATTCTCCCGTTGGTTTGATTAACCATCGTTCAACAAACACAAACCTTGCAATACCTACCTTGTCCCTCGATCCGTCCACCGGTCCGCGGCATGGTTGATTCGAAGGAAACCTCCGAGTTTTCGGAGAAGACAGAAGCCTTCTCACAGTCAGAGATCGAGGCGCGGTTACGAGATGCCCGCCGCGAGAGGGAAGAACTCCAGCTTGCCATTAACAGCACCGTCTCGCTCGATAGCCTAGTCATTCCACCGGATGAGGACATTCGCATTCTTGTCAGGCCGACCCGAGGGCGATCGGTCAGTCCGGGTAGTCTAGATGATAACTGCAGGTGGCTGGCTTTGCGCGCCGAGGTTGCAGAAAAGGACCAGGCTCAACACAAGGTGCTTGCCGTTACGCAAACATCCCGGGATATCAAGTTCTCCGTCCGAATCCCCGGAGATACGACAAGGCCCACGCTGTGGTGCGAGCTCTACTATGATCCGGCCAGCGATAAGCTTATCCTTGTCAATCGTTCCGGTGTTCCCTTCATCCTATCCCGGGCCTCCACCACCGCTTTAGGAGATATCGAGGAGTATGAGGTCAATCCAGGCTTCAATAAAGACGTGTTTCCGGGCACCTGGCGGATCAGGTTCTACAACTCCGATGTGCTTGACTTTCGCATTCTTGAGAAGAAGCCAACACTTTTCCGCATTCCCTCTATCGATTCATCAACCCCGAGCCAGCTTGTGAGGAAGCGCTCCTATGTGGGCGATGGGGAGGACGAAAACTCGAGCAACAAGAAGCCCCGAGCGTCCGAGGACATCGAGATCAAGAAAGAAGATACCGACATCAAGAAGGAAGATGGCGTCATCATGTTCTTGCCAGCAAAGACGAAGCCGCTCGTTTTTCCAATCCCGACTGGGGAGAAAAAAGAACTTGTCTCCGCGAACGGCAGAAGAGAGCTTGTTGCATCCGACGGAAACCTTCTTCAAATCCAACCTGACGAGACGGTACAAGTTACTGGTGGTGGCTGCGAGCTTGACGAGTACACACTCACAAAGAAGTCAGACATTGCCTCGTCAAGCTTATCGAGCGTATTTACCGCCGACCACTCAAATGTACCAGATGGAGTCATTGTCGTCAAGGTGCTCAAGACCCGAACTCCCGCCACCGTCAACAACACCGCTATGGAGTCCAGGAACGTGATTCATCAAGCCGACGTCTGGCTTAGGGAGCTTCAATATCAGGAGGACCTCCAACACAAGAGCATCGTACGCCTCTACGGCGGCGACGCGCGCTTCCTGTCTTTATACATGGAGCACGTGGATGCCCGGGATCTAGCGTCCAAGGGAATGTGGCGACGGATGGAGAACGACCGTTTCGCCGGTGACCGATCAGATGCAAAGCGCATCGTCCGGGACATTGCCAGTGCCCTGCACTACATCCACGGCCGTGGTCTAGTCCACAATGACATCAAACCCGCAAATATCCTCTATAGCAGAGAGCGTGGGGCAGTATTGTGTGACCTAGGTCTTTCGAGCCGCGCCAGAGACCCCCCTTCAATCGGCGGTACACCGTGGTACATTCCACCAGAATTCATTGCCCTAAAACAACGTGGTGCCCCCAGCGATGTTTGGGCCCTTGGAGTGACCATGTTGTACGTCATGGGCAAGATCGCCTTCCCGGATGCTCGTGGCAACAGAGCGCATCCCCAACATCTTCACTGGCTTATTGCCAAAGTTCACCCAAACCCACGCGATCGGAACCCTCAGCCGAGCGCGGTCAAACACATGCAGCAATGGTTGGGCGAAGTCAACATCGCTCGTGCACAGCTCGATACGCGAGATGACCAAGAGCGGCTTGTGTACGATATGCTATCACCAAACCCTAACCAGAGAATCACTATGAGGGAGATCATGGCTCGAGTCCACGACCAAATCACGGAGAAATGAGAGAGTACAATACATGATATACATCAATATCTACACCGGAAATAAACACCTGTATCTACGCATTGCTCTGGTTAAAAGCAAGGAGGATTTAATATCATCTCACACAGTAAGTCGATAGCCCTCCTTCTTGGGTCCTCTGTGACACTCGCAGACGTGTCACACTGGGACATTCCCGAGTGCCCCCAACTCATGGTAGCGTTGCTCACACCTGGTAGTATTAGAACTTTGTATTTCCTATCTTGTTACATCACCACAAGCTCACGTTTTCCGTGGTACAATCGCCAGCAACCCGAACCCCGTTCCCCGATTAGAGCACCATACCGGTCACAAAGCTCAACGCCATACCCACAACGGCCGTGAGCGCAACGTTGTTCAGCCCAGCGAGCGAAGCACCACTCTTCTTGTCGTCCGGGCTCTCGCCGCCATCGGTGCTATTACCACTCTGCTCCTTGACCTGAACAAACGACACTTTGTCATCAGTCTTGCACTCATCCTTCGACAGCGCCGTGGCGTTGGCGCGGAAGGTGATGTCGGCGCACTATTATCATCGTCCTCATTAGCACATTTCCTTTCCCACTCATTCCTTACCATCCCTATCCGGGGACAAAAAAAAAAAAAAACTCACGTTATACAAAGCACTCCCACTCTCCCCCACCGTAACAACCTGGATACTCCCCTCCTGGCCATCCGACGGGCTCAAGCCCTCGGGAAGCGGCAAGTCAACGCAAAGCGTGCCCGCTCCCGTGACGTTCCAGAACGTGGGGCCGGTGAGGGTGTAGTTGAAGTTGGTCACGTTGCCGCCCAGACCGAGGTTGACAAAGAGGTACTCCCATGGGTGGTGCAGATCGAGCTTGAGGCTGCCGCCTTTAAGAGGCCAGTCGGTGCGGTTACCGGAGGTGGAGATGGAGGCGGGGACGCCGGCACCTGTGGGTGGGAATGGGGTGTTAGTTTCAAGTGGGAGATGGGAAGCGAGGGCGGAGGGGAGAGGAGGGAGGGATGGATAAGTCTTACAAGGATATTGCCATTGGGAGTAGTTGGTGTCGGACTGGAGGGTGTCGGCGCGCCAGGTGGGGTATTCGAGGGCGAAGTGCGCGGAGGCGAGAGGCGCGGCGGCCGCTGCGAGGAGGAGGGTTGTGGAAACCATTTTGTTGGTGGCGGTTGATGGTGGTTGATGGTGGTTGTCGACGTCGGACGGAGGAGGGGAAAGCGATGTCCGGATCTTGCAAAGGATTCGGCGGCGTATGTCGCTTAAGGATCCAAATTATGCAAAGTCGCGGAGCGTTCTGGGGAGGCCGTCACGTCACCAGATATTCTTAATAGGTTGTTTGTCGTTTAGTTATCGACGGTTTATAGTTCCTCGATCCGGTGGGTGACGGTGAAAGACACGGGCGAGGAGAGGACGGGAAGAAGACCTGGCAGCAGGTGTTTGCGAAAGCTCGAGAGAATATAGCTTCTTTATACCCCAGGATTGGTTGTATCTACAATTTTTCTACTTTCTGATTCAAGAATTGACCGATAACCCCATTCACCGAACCGATGAACAATGAAGTGAGCAAGTTTGTTGCTTGTGCTTGTGCCACCAACCCGTGGACATGGAATGTAATGTCCAAACCCGCGCGGCGGGAGACCCCACTATCTTGCTCAACTGCAGCCTTGATCGCATGTGCCCCAGCAGGAGTAGGTACCATACCCGAGTCGTACCTTCCACCACCTTACGTTTGTTACCTACCTGTACTTCCTGTGAATCCGTGCTTCGTGGCAGCCGGCTCCAGCTTCCAGCTGTGAACCCGCGGGAGCAGTGCGGGAGCTCTTCTCTTCTTGGCAATCCAATAGCCTCGCCAAAACGGGCATTAAGTGAGCAAGTTATAAGTCAAGGCGTTCCCTCCCCGTCTGATATTCCTTCCAGCCAGCCCCTGCTCCCGTCGAGGTCGAGGTCGTCTTCGGTTACGCTCCCGCCAGGCACAGTCTACGGGACAGCTTTTTCTGTCGAGGTCACGGTCTGGACCCAGAACCGGATTGACCAGACCGCCTTGGCGAAGTGATCCTTCCCACGAACAACAACTCGGGCAACAACATCAGAGCCGATTTGTTGTTCCCTTCTCCCACATCGCTTACATATCCAGTTAGTTCACGTTGATTATCCAGTTCGCAATTCTTAGCTAGCGAAGAACAAGCTGGGCCAAGCAGAACCTCACAGAGGACCAGAAGGCAACGCCGTGGCTTCATGAGTAAGTTTGTGTGGGGTTTTAAGGTCGGGTGGGTGTTGGAATAAACTTGCTCAAATGAACGCGCATGAGCTTGGTCGGGTTGGGGAAGTTGCATGCTGCATGCAGGAAGGGACCACCACCACCAACATCCAAAGGTAGTACCAAGCTCCCAAGGTACGTACCGCAGTCCCGAATTGCTTCTTGTGTTCTAGACCTCGATCTCAACCTTCAAGGTGCACGTCGAGATTCCATAACTTCAATTCGGTTGTTGTTTCAGTCGCTCGAGATCGTTGCATCTCGTGCAAGGACTCGGGAACGCACGTGGATTCTTTGTCAGACGAACATGTTCCGAATGACGAAGATGGGATGAGCGCTGTGGTACCTGATCGGCGCAGTCCGTGCGGTTCGTGCAGAGGAGTTCGGACGGTGATCCGGGCAGTCGGGATTCTTCAAGGACAAAAGGAATGCAGAAACACATGACGGCTCCTTTCTTGTGGTGCTTTGTTTACGCCCCTTTTCGCTGTCTGCAATCGTTTGCTTCAATCACAATCGAGCTTCAAAAGACATTCTCAGCGACATCCTTACAACAATTACAAAAAAGCGCCAGTGGTTTAGTGGTAAAATCCATCGTTGCCATCGATGGGCCCCGCGTTCGATTCGCGGCTGGCGCATTTGTTTCTCGAACGAGTCAGTTCAATTTTTTGCTCTTTTTTCATTTTTTGTTTCTGTTCCACTTCGGTGAAGCCGGGATTTCCGGGACGGAGATGTTAAGTTTTTGCCTGCGACGTGGGACCGGGTGGGATTAGGTTATTAAGCCCCACTTCAAGCTGAAAATTCAACAATCATAACAACGGTCCGATGGTGTAGTTGGTTATCACGTCAGTCTAACACACTGAAGGTCCCCAGATCGAGCCTGGGTCGGATCAAATGTTTCTTCTCTTTTTGCGATTTTTTCTCTTTTTAGTTTTGTCTCGACATCTTTTCCGTCGCCGTTGAAGACTTCACTCGATCCGGTCCGCAGGTCCTTGCGCTGGATGTTTTTTTTTGGCGCGTGCTCTGCAGTCCAGACCGAATCGTTTGGACCATTGTTGAAATCATCAATCCCATGCTTCAACTTCAATTTCGTCTGATCTCGCTTTTCCCTACCCGCCAGTCTGGTTCACCTCTTCTGGTGTCATTGGACGGTCGTCACTGCACTGTGCGCAAAGCGACACCAACAAGATGACCGCTAGTTGCTTGTTCACCAATGAGCATGTGGATCTCACAGACAACATTTCAGGAGGTCTTTGGGTATTGGTTTGACCTGGGTTTCAACACCATCGAATGGACTCGGCATGTTCTCACCATGAACCCAAAACGCGATCAACGCGCTTAAAGACTCGACGTCGTTGATTTGGATCTCGAATTCCCAAATCCCCCCAGGTTGAGGTTTCAGTCGATCCGAAAACGAAACCCGGGGGTCGAAGCTGAAAATGGCGCAGTTACAGAGCTGTGTTAGTGCCAGTGTGCCACATTCCCACGTTCCTTGGGGGTTACAGGAGGACAGTTGGGACAGGAACACGAGTAAGAAGAGGAATTGGCAACACCGACAGGGACTAGCTCAGAGGCAGGAGACAACTTCGAAGATGAAAGGACCGTGTGGGATTTCTGGGAGGTGGCGCGCGCGGCTCTGGGGTCGATGTCATGGAGCTGCTGTTCTCTCGATGATGAGAAACCAGTGGGAGTGTGTCTGAAGATGTGATGGTTAAGAGGTATATATATGTCCACGACTGGCTTGTCTCGTTGGATGACGCTCTCACTTGTGTCGACATCCGCACCATCGCTCAAGTTCAATCCAATTTGAGACTGAACCAGATAAAAAAAGCCACTCACCTACCCAACAACTTCATCCACCAACTTCAAAATGGCGAATCTCCGCTTCAACTTCACCCTCCGACAAGTCTCCTTCCTCCTCTTCCTCATCGTCAACCTCATCTCAGCGGCCTACATCCCACGCAAACTCACACGACCCCAACTTGATCAAGCCCACAACAGCCATCCCATCGCCAAACGGAGCACCCTCCCGCTTCCAGTCCCACAAGACATCCTCGGGATTGTCCCTACCCCGCCCGCCGGAGGAGGTGAGGTTGTCCCCACGCCGCCTCCTTCTCCACCTCCCGAAGCAGTCCCTACTCCGCCCCCTGGAGGTGGTAATGATATTGTCCCTACCCCTCCTCCCGGAGGTCAAGGTGATGCTGTTCCTTCGCCGCCTCCTTCTCCGCCTCCCGCAACGGCGGTCACTCCCCTCCCGGAACCTGTGACGCCGCTGCCTCCGGCTGTAACCCCAATTCTGGAACCTGCGACACCCCTGCCTCCGGCTGCCACTCCGGTCGGGCCCGCTATCACTCCGATTCCTGATTCTGGGGCTGGGAATGGTGGGATTGGGGAGACGCCGGTGGTTGTTGTGACGCCTGCTGCTGCTAAGCGGACGGATGGGCCGAGGGTGGTGAGGTGGAGGTTGTTTTGAGGTTGGACATTGAAGGGATGATTGGTATAGATGTGGTGGAAAGAAGGGGGGTCAGCGGAAGGGACGTAGTATGATAGTTAAGGATAATAGACGAGGAGGGGCTTGACGACGATCACGGGCAGGAAAGGGAAAGGGGGGTGAAGAACGATGACTGTATTCTTCTGTACATTATCATTAGTCCAATGGTATCATATGCATATCCCAACGCCCAGGTACAAACTCCATCCATGTCCGTATCCAAAGTTCCTGCCCAGCGTTCTTAATCACTTCAATCTCGTGGCTTTTCTCCCTCTGGCCACAGCCTCCCCTCCTCAAACAGGAGTATCCTCATCAAAATAACTCCCCCAAACCCCCTCCACCTCCGCCATATACTCCGTCGGACTCAACTTCCTCAACCCCTTCTCCCCCAGCTCCCTCTGCTCCTCCACCGGATCAATAACCGGCGTCGCCACCCTCACATTCAACGACGACGCCCGTCTCGGCAACCTTCCCGGCACAGGCGGCGGTCCTCCCTCCTTGGCGTTGTATCGATCGATGATCCCAATCAACTCCGAGAAAGCGTCGGCTTCGGCTTTGCCGCATTCGCGGGCTGTGGGGTTATCCAGGTCTAGGTCCGAAGGGCTCATTAAGCGGTTTAGGGCGTCGAGGTTATATGTTTTTGGTTTCCTTTTCCCAGTGGTGGTGGTGTCGCTGTCTTCCGACCCCGAGGAGTCACCTGACTGCCGTCGGAGGTTGGGCGTGCTCTTGCTGCTCTTGTGGTAGTAACCCTGGGAAAGGCGGAAGTTGGTGCGTGCTGGCGGGTTGCGTTTGCCGGGGTAGAAGTGCGAGCGGTGGAGTTGGGATTTTGGTGAAGGGGGTGGGAGTTGGGGTGATATTGAGTGGGAGGATCCTACGGATAGAGGACGGAGCGGTGATCGGGGTGGTGGTGAGGGTGGTGAGGGTGGCGAGGGAGGCGCGTAGTTAGGTGGTGGAGGGGTTTCGTCTGCGTCGGAGATGCTGCTGACGTCGTCATTGTGAACGTCTGGTTCAAGTTCTGGGACTTGGTCGGATCCTGATGACAAGGGCCGTGATTGTAATGGGTCTGATCCGCATGATAAAGGTCGTGTTGGTGTTGGTAGAGGAAGGGATATTTGGTCTGACGCGGACATCGAGGGTCGCCGTGGTGATTTTGGAGGAGGTGGAGGTACCAAGCAAGCGCTTGGCGAGAGAAATTTGGTTTCGTTATGTGTTGAGTTTGTGTTTGGTATCGAAAGATGTGTTGGCTTGGATGTGGTGCTGTCAATGCTTGATGTCTTTCTGCAGGCAACAGGCCGTGGGAGTGAAAAGTTCAAAAACGCGGCAATGGATGCTTCCTGGGGCCGAAACACAGAAAGGGGTCTCGGTGTTGAAGATCCATTGTTCGGAATCACTAAAGGTGGAAGTGATGTCCCTCGTGAATGTCCGAATGTGTGAGATGAGGTTGGGGGTGACGGAGGAGGCCTTCGAGGTGGTTCGCTGTAAAGACCTGTGATGTAATCCCGGCCGATGCCAGATTCAGACATGCTATGCCCGTGACCATGCAGTGCTGCCATGCTGGTGTAAGGTACCGAAGATGGGTTCGGGGAGGCTGTCTCGACGCAGAGGACGAACGAAGTCAAAGCGAACGAACTGGACAGTAGTTGAAACTCTCAAATACCATGCGGTGAAGAAGGAGGCTTTCCTTAACAAACCGGACAAAGCTTGTGTGGACTCACTCGAGTCAAGAGAGCTGCAGCTTTTGTGTAGATCTGGGTGGGTGTCGTCAGAGAACGAATTAAAATGGAGTAGCAGTACCAAAGTGGCTGAGATTTGTGCGATCACCTCACCGGGTACACCAATTGGATACTCGTAAAGGGAATCCTTATCCCCGACCACCGATTGTCATGTTAGTGAAGCTCTTCGACCTCGTGTTATTGCTCGAATCCCGTCCACTGGATCCACGTTTGAACTTGGGAGTGGCACACAGCCAGGAGGAGATCTGCTGGCAACGGCCGCTAACAAGCAGTTTTTAGCCCTGAAACCGGCACTGCAATTTTGACGCGTGCTCAAGTCCGACTTGCGGGGATCTTGGAGATAAAAACTTCCTTCAAGCTGACCGGCTTGTCATCGCCAAGGAGGAACACAACCTCGGATGCCTGACGGACTTTTGAAAATTTCAGCTTTTTGCGCCTGCCGCCTGTTGAGGATTCGGCGACGTTCTGTTCTTCAGTGGGCTGGAGCGTGGCTGCGCTATAAATATGGATCGGATGACGTTGCTTCCAACTTCGGCTCAGCCCCGCATGGGTTAAGTTGGCCTCCGGTCTTGGTAAAAGTGGACCCATCCAACACCGGACGATCTGGACCCACTCTGCCGCAGACGGCAGGCAAGGCATCCTGGAGTTTGCACTTGTTCTTTTCATTCACGAGCACAACCGCGAGTCCGCGACAACCTCTAATTCCGTGTTGCCGTCGAAGTTGGTGCGATTCGACCATGCGAGAGTCTTCCGGTCTTACCCACCCAGCGCAACCTCCTGTGTCAACTGAACACACAAATCTTCGCAGGATATTTGAATACGAACCCCGACCCTCGAACGGCGAATCGCAATACGAGTAACAATCGCTCAGGTCTCGGCCACTCCCATCAAGCTGACTTCCTAGAATGTCCGTCTTGGCAACGACCATGATTCGCACCACGAAAGAGTTCCAAGAAACGTGATGACCACGAGCAAGCAACGTTCTATTTACCGGCTGCTTGGTACACCGTCCACCGTACGCGCAAGTGTCATGGCTGAGACATAGGATAGTCAGGGGAGACAGGCGAAGATCTGCCATCACTGCCTTGCGGACTCGGCAATCTGTCCCTGCAATAAAAGAAAGGAATATCAACAGAAGAGAAGATCGGAATTGCCGGCTGGTACACATTTCGAGAGACATGCAAGCCTACGTTGCACAACGTCTTGGTGTACGCTCTGTGTAACAAATAGGGATGAACACCATGCATACCGGGGATAACGCGGTTGAACGGACAAAAGACAGCTTCAATTCTCTGTCTATGCCTCTCCAAAGGAAACCGTAAAACAAAACGGCAAACGCCTCGCTTCGCTATCTAGAACCTAGGTATCCCAAAAAGCAAAACACCTGCCTGCCCGCCTGCCGGAATGACGATATGTACAGACCTCTTTTCTTCCTCCATGTATTTTTACCCAGCACCAATATCATCACCACCATTCCCCATGAAACAGTCCCGTCGTTGTCATTTGCGGCAGTGCCACCCGCTTCGGCAACGGCGCCAGGATCGTCAACTCCTTCGTCTGCCCCACCCCTGCATACCGATACCCATACCCATAATCCTGTCGCTCATACCACGGCACACCATCCTTGGATCCCTCTTTTGGCGACGACCGTGGAGACGACCTCGTCGACTTAAGAGAACACACTGTCGTAACCCGGCTCCTAATCTTCTTCAACTCCTCCAGCCTCTGCAACAACTTCTCCCTGTTCCACAACCTCTTAACATGCAGCTGCTTAACCCCGTCCTCCTCATCATACACCGTTCCCGGTACCGGTGGCTCGAAAAGAACCACGCTCTCTGCCCAAGCCCTCGCCTGCTCCTCGTCCGCGTCCGAGAAAGTAAACGTCACACTATCCTCGTCGTCCGGTTGCCGCATGGTGATGAACCATGTGAGGAAGCTGGGCATGGCTAGCGTGACTTCTTTGGAGGCGGCATGATACACGGGAAGTCGTCGGTAGCCTCCCACAGCCTGCGCATAAGGCGGCCGCGAATCTTCAGCCTCGAGGTAGGCGGCGTAGGCGGCGGCGAGGGCGCGGTGCGAGAAGACGAGGCTTATCCGGTCGTCGGAGACCGAGACGTCTATGGCTGCTAATGTCGGCATGGCGCGGGCTTATTCTTTTAGTTTGAGGTAGAAAGAGGCGGGACTTGATGATGATGATGATAATGATGATGCCCGGAGAGGTGGTTGAGACCAGCTCAACAACGGTGTGGGCGACGATTGTTTCGGTGTCGCGGTGAGTTGTCGTTGACTCTCTCTCTCTGTTTGTCTTGCGCTTCGCGAGCGGCTCAGCCGGTCTTGGCGGCGGTCTTTGTCGGCGCTGCGAATGTGATAAAAGCCCAACGCTGACGAGTCGACTTTGGTCACACCCAAATTCTCGGCAGTTCTTTGCACCCGATGTTTTCTAGATTTTCCTTGAGTGCAAAACGAACAAAGCGACATAAAACAAGCGACCAGCAATGCAAAAATGTCGTCAGAATTTGGGATATGTGGTGAGTAGAATCGACATCAATCATAAGCTGGACGAACGAAAAAAGGAGCCTAGGCGCGCAGCAGCAGCACATGCGGTTTAAAAAAGCCTCTAGTCTTCCCCTCTACTGTGTAAGATCTGACAATAAAATGTTCTCCATTGTTGATGGTTTTAACGAGCCAATGAAGCAAGTCCAGTTGTTCGATGTGCCTTTTTCTCCTCCTCTTTGCTCAAATTTTTTCTCTTCCACTCTTCTGTTCTGTTGCATGCAAGTGGAAGAAGCTAGATCCAGTTAAAAGTGGTGAAGTGGCACTCCTTTTTTTGCAGCATCCGAATCCAGCCATTCAGTGGTTTCGCTCGGCGCTCGCAGAGTGAACCGCTCGACACTCATGCACGCACTATCCTGCTTCTGTTGCAGTTTTGCGGCTCGCTGTGAATGGATCTTCGCGGCTCACACGGGGCGGGGGAAGCGTCTGAGGTCGTTTTCGGCAAAGAAAGACTACTTAGTCATAGTCGCAGTCGCAGTCGGGCACTTGTTTGTTCGCTTGATACTTCAAGAAGTGTCCAACAATGAAAAGAGTCTCTTTTTTTTTTTTTCTTATCCAATGTTGCAGTGCCCATCAACTGTGTGAGCCTGTGAGAAGAAGGGATTCGCCCGAACATCTTTGCTCGTTCTTGCTTTCGATTTGCTTAGAGGCAGTCATGGAGATATGGAGAAGGAGTATTTGTCCATTTGTCTGCGAGTCGAGTCGAGCCGTCGTGGGTCTTCCCTTTAACCATCATGTGTTCGCCCAATTGTTGTCAAG
The DNA here is from genome assembly GCA_009805235.1 of Neurospora pannonica FGSC 7221. Classification (NCBI taxonomy): domain Eukaryota; kingdom Fungi; phylum Ascomycota; class Sordariomycetes; order Sordariales; family Sordariaceae; genus Neurospora; species Neurospora pannonica. Next base: position 42,991 of record RANY01000003.1, read on the forward strand.
GTCTCGGGGCGGTTCTTCGGTGCTCCATATAAAGGCATCCCGGACACTCTCCGCATGCAACCACGGCAGGAGACGGCTTCAACATCGGACGTCGATTTCCTGCACGCCATTATCGTGCGAATCGTGAGAGGTGCAAAACATGCGACGTCGACAGCTGTTGAAGATCTTGATAGGTGACTGGAGGCCATCCCGCCAGCGAAGTCGGGCGATCTTCGGTTTTCCTTTCTCAGTAGAGAAGTAGAGACCAGAGGCATTTTGTTGTAGCACCGCAGGCGCAGAGTCAGACTGACGAGCCGGAGTTATTATCGATGCCCAAGAGACCCAATTACACTCGCGCTTCATGAGACCACCAGCTCTGCCTAAATTTGGTCTTTGCATTTTCCTTTTCTTGCTCGCTGGTTCGAAGAGAGAAGAAGAAACTCATCAGCCTCACTGACGGGAACTTATCGAGAGGTTTCTGTGGTCTTTCGGCGGCAACTCGGCTTCGGAGAGACACGGATAGAAAGAGCTCAAAGAAGATGATCTTCTCAACACCATCCGTGAAGTGAAGTCTCTGCTTCTGCAATGACTTTCTGAAGCGTTTCAAATCTGCATGTAAGACTATCGACCCGGAGACGAGACCAATATTACATGATGCAAATGGAGATATCGTGCGCAGGGTCCAGTCCCATCTCCATCCATCTCCGGTCCATGATCCATTTTCCCCCATCTCGTTCCCCTCGACCCCTCCCCGAGCCTCCTTCTCCGCGCGCTATTGTTGTGTGAGATCTCAAAGTCCCACCCGCGGATCGTTAGGCCGAAGCGGCGGGTGGATACCGCGCCAACGCAAACGCAAACGGCCCCGCCCGGGCATCGGTGTCGGGTGGGTGAGGCATCCACCAACGCCAAGCCCGAATCGGTATTTGAGTGGGTCCACTCTCACCTCGGCCAGCAGCCAACGGGGCGGCGGGGCAGCCAGGAGTCAACCGCCCTGGCCCGCTGCAACTTCCCCTATTTAATAGCAGTTAACGGACCCAACGTCAACAAATCGAACAGATTAACAGAGTTTGACTCAACTGGCTCTGTGGTGTAGTGGTAGCATACTTGCTTTGGGTGCAAGTGGTCCCAGGTTCGAACCCTGGCTGAGCCCTGAAGCAATCCATCTGTTCAACTTTTTTTTCTCTTTTTCTTCTTTTGGCTTTTTGGTTTTCGGTTCCTGAATTGGATGCGGCCGGTCGGGATCATCCCTGGCAGGGATTCTTTTTGGGGGATTGAGGCTCAAAAGTTTAAAGGAGAAGCCGGTATCCCGAGGGGAGGGGTGTGTATGCGATATGACGTCCTTTCACATGCTTGTGTTTCTTCTTGATGCGCCCTTTTTGTTGGAGGAATGATTTTTTTGGTGATTGCACGCGACTAGTTGCTTGAAACGTATCAAGTAAGGAAACGCTCGCTCCCTCTTTGCTCGCCCGATGACTATACGGTTCATACTTCCTGGCCACCATCGTGAGGCAGTGATGTAGCTCCGAGACCTGCGATCTCGGTGTTCATCAGATGACAATCGCGAGTTCCCTTCGAGGACAATAATCCCCGACTTGGCGGCATTCGTCGCCTTGTCCGTAGATATTGGAAGTCCTGTATCCCCAGATCCTCCTTCGTGCTCCTGCATCGTCACGTCGATCACAGGACTAGACCTCATCCCCCACAAGTAGGAATCAACGCGATGAAAAAACAGTCCGATGATTTCCAGGGGAAGCAAAGGAATTAATAGGTACCCCGTCGTTGAACGTCTTTCACTTCTCTTGTATCGCCCTTGTGGTTACCGCACGCAAACACCGATCTGCGACACATCTATAGGTATTCTTGATCCTACATTGAATATCTGAATGAACTAGCTCACCGCACATAGTTGACGCTTATCTCAAGGGTTGCAGGACACTCGTCCTGAAATCAGTTCTGCAATCTCGAAGAGCAGGTCGAAACTGGTAAAACACTGAAGCAGAGGCGAAAACTATCTAAGCATTCATACCGCAGACCCAGAGACTTACCGTGCTAGGTCAGGCAGTCTCTCGGTACACGGAATTATTCAGGATTGCTCGGCAACATCAGGTACCCAGAAGAGTTGAATTTCGAGAAAATTAGCCGCGAAACCGGTGTAGGAGAGGCGTAACTACCCTGGTGTGGACATCGACGTTTTCCATCATGAACAGCCGTACCAGTGTGTTCTCTTCTTCAAGTGCGATTGCCCCTATGGTGTAGGTAACACGATCAAACATCAAGGGCGATTTCAATTTCGGACCTAGAGCATTTAATATCTACACACATAAGGGTATGGGTACAGAAAGGCAACGTGATGTTGATCTCGTCTGCACAGGTTTCGTAAACGCGCCGTCCTGTTGGACCGGGAACTATTGTGTTCCGGAATTTGTCCTACATCTGGGGTGGGAGGTTTGTAGGGTGATGTATAGAAGGCTTTGCAGGCTTCTGGCTAGACTGCGATTCGAAATCGGACGATTCCTTGCCGGATATGCTGTGCTATTAAGCGCAAGTCTATGTAGGCGGCTAAGCCTGAACTCTGATGTCGAAACTCCAGCTTCAATGGAAAGGAACGTATCTAAGTCCTTGGCCAACATCAGCAAGATAGCCAAGAATGGACGGTGTGTCCCTCTTATCATGGGCTTCCAGGTGTCGACGACTTCAAATGTTGCGCCGCGGCGATCTCAAAGGCTACTCGTGGAGCTTGGCTTGTGTTTGCCGGCCTTCAGCGAATGCAAAGACAACAGGGCGGCACTCTTCGCAGATGCTTGGAAGAACCTGCGACCATATGTTCCTCCTGGAAGAAGGGAAAAGACGATAGGTGATCATGATGGGAGCCACAGCCGCCACTGGAGTACGGGTCGAGTTTTGAGGAGAACTTATCACTAAAGGACCAGGAAGCGACTGTCTTGACACCAAAGTCAGAGGTTTGGTGGCTCTCTACAGAGAGAAGACCTACCATGATCTGAGTGTTTAGTGTCCTACAAGATGCCCTCACTCATATCCTCCTCACCTTTGCCGACTTTTCTGTCATGCTCTGCAGCTAGACAACCTACTTACTTGATAGCTTCCAAGTATGGTACCATTGCTGATGCTACTGCTTAACCAGCGGGGAAAAAGAAGGTATATATACCCATGCTCTTCATGGTGCTCTCCTTGATATTCCGGGATGTTGACGAAGGAGCTGGCAGCATCAGCTTCACGACCCCAGTTGCGCGAGATCAAAGGCCCGAATAGGCGAGCAGGTCAACCGTCCGACGTTCCATCGTGTTTGAGCCGCGAGACAGACCTCCAGGACGCTCGACGCAAGGAGCCCTGGGTTCCATCTTTTGGTGGAAATCTGGTGGACTTAGGGAGATGACAAGGAAGGATCGCCCATGCCATCACACCTTGATGGCCAACCTCTGGCCTCCACCACTCCGGAGAGTTGGAAAGTAGCTGTTTCTGACCATTTGTAAAGATGTTTAACCCAGCTGTGGCCTGCCTCGAGCAACATGATCCAACGGGGTAGTGTCGAGGAGCCGAGGTTGGAACTCTCTGGATGGGAACATCGTTGATGTTGTCCACATCCGGTATATCGGGCGAAGAAGCGTGGTGTTGTCGTATGTGACCCTCGTCCGGCCGAGTCCGTAAACAGAGTGGACATGTAGTCGTCCTGTAACACCACCCACCCATGTTGTGTACCGTCGCCGAGTCGAACGCCACGGCGCCAATGGACTCGAGCGTCCACCCGCCAACGAGCAAGCCAGCCCAGTAGCGAGGGGAGCTGAAGAACCTCTACGGGTAGGTAACAGGCCACCGAAAACTTACAGAGGGTCGGTCGATAGAACCCCATACACTAAATGCTTTGGAGTGTCGAAGATGACCAGCGATGCCCGAAGCTTTATACATCCTTGATGCCGGTGGTCAATGCTCGAGGTCGCCGTCTTGAGCTTGTGAAGTCTACTGCATCGTGGACAGTGAGACGTGACTTCGTCTTTTCGTTTGGATATTGGTGTCTCTTGTTATAGGCTCGACTCCATTGGGTAGGCTAGCAGAATGATATCCGTTCTCCGAAGTTCGGTCGGTGGTACACAAGGCCGCGATGGATCTGCGCTGTATCGTTTGCCGTGCTCGTCCGAAATTCGTCGAACGTGCTGCTCTTCGCTTCTGGATCGGCGTCGAATGTGGTAACTCGGCGGTGGATACTTCTCGGCTCGAGGAGGAGGGTTTCGCGGAGGGGTCACATCGTGAGACCGGATGCTTGTTCTCAATTGACTTTTGCGTCGGTCCACAGAAAAAGTCTGGTTCTTGTTTCCATCATCATCGCAAGCGGGAGTGTCTGCCAGGACATGACGTCCTCAATCCTGAGCCAAGATCCAATGGCAGAACGGAAGATGTCATCGTTATCAGCTTGGCTGATGGTTCGTGCAGTACCCGCGATAAGGGCTAGCCGCTTGCGAAAAAGCCGCTGCTAAAAACGAGGACACACAGGAAGGGCCCGTGCTTATCGCGGACCAGCGCAAAATGTCAAACCAACCGGAAGAAAAGCAAGGGTGTCGCGGCCATTGCCAACTGCCAAGCCGTTTGCCAACTCGCTAGGCGGGGCTGCGGAACAACCTTGTTCTTTTAACCGGCGGATCGCCCAACCAGGGCCAACCAGCCGCCAAGTCCACCACCCGATGGCCATCAAGGTTCTCACTTCCATCCCTTGCGCTCCGGACTGGTCATCCATCACATCAGTTGGCAAGTTGGCGAAACCGAGCGATGACACCCTCACCAACACGAAGAAGAAGAAACGGCTAGAAACCAGCACGACGAGAACAATGAGCTGAGTTTGCAGTCATGGAGCATGCAACAATTCTTTTTTCGAACCAACATCCCAACAGCCACAAGCAATCATGTCCATGCGCGGTTTGCTGCATCACTCCCACAAAGCTGAGCCTCTGTTGCTGACCGACCTTTTGTCGCATTACTCTTTTGTGCTGTCTGCACCTGTCGCATCCTGTGTGTCTTGGCCAGTTACATTGATTGCGCGTTCCGCTCACAGCATTGAAATAATGATATCGAGTAATATCGAGTATCAAGTGCCCAGCCTCAAACTTGCTCAAAAGAAGGAGGGCCATCGTCAATTCTCATTAGGGGGTCAGCGGCTAAACATGTGACCAGAAAAGAATTACATGAAGAGGGGGAGAAATATGCGCATCTCTCTACAGAAGTACAGATACATGTTCTTCCGGCCTCGCTGACGCTCTGCAGCTCAAACTCAAAGAGCGAGTGCCATGATGGCCAATCCTGCAGCGGCCAAGCCCGAAGCTCCCTGACGGACGGCACCAGCGGTGGAAGGGGTGGCAGAAGCAGAGGCGCTGACCGAGCTGACCTGTTCCTGGGACCTGGTAGATGCCGTGGCAGTTGCCGAGACGTGGCCAGCGCAGTGCCAGTGGTCACCATGGGCCTCGCAGCCGTAGGACTCCGTCGGGCTAGGCTTCAAAGAGACCGAGGAGCCGGACTCGTCATCATGGTCGTGGTCCTCCTCGTCGTGCTCATGGTCGTCATGATCATGGACTGCGGAGGTGGTCGCAGCTACGGATGAGACGCTGGCAGCGGTCACGACCGTGGCAAGAGAGGTGACCTTGGCACCCTCGCAGTGCCTGAAATTGTCAGTTACGGTGTCCGTGAGGGTATGACTCGACGTGGACACATCAACATACCAGTGGTCGCCGTGAGGCTCGTAGCCAATCGAAGTAGTGGGCGAGGGAGCGAGAGACTGGGCCAGTGCAGTAGGCACGAAACCCAAGAGGAACGGCGCAACAGTGGACAGCTTCATGATGTTGACTTGGCGAGTGGCTGGCTGCAAAGACTGAGACGAGTGACTATCGGGCATGTCTGCTGATGCTTCCTCCTCATCTTGCCGTATTTATCCTCATCCTGAGTTCTGTTGCCCAGCTTGGCTGTCAAGCAACATCTGAGAAGAGGCTGATCATGCTCATGCAGAGATGTTCATGGTGAGCCGTTGCGGTCGAGTGAGCAGATCCCAGCCATTGTGAGGAGTCCATCAAGGTGTCCGAAGGATGAGGGACTCGGTTCAATTCTCATGATGCCTCATCTTGGCGGCATGGTGGTGTTGATGCCAAGGAAGCCTCTCTCCTGGACCTGACTCCGAAATCCTGAAGTTTGGCCTTAGTGGACGTCGTGGGGGCGTGAGTCCACCCTCATCCTCCTGGGCTGGTGAGCAGCAGGGAAAAAGAAAATGAGTTGAGACAACGGATGGACTTGGCGCGAATCCGTACAGGGCTCCCGTGTTGATGTTGGTGACTTCCGAGAGCTTGCCGCGGTAGGCTGGAGCTGAGAGGCGGAGAATATCGATGGGTAAAAGCGTGAGAGCGTCAGTGGCAGTGATGTCTCGAATCAAGCATCCCCGAACGCTTTTATGGATCGGTATCCTTGTTTCCGATAAGCGCGTGGCATCCCCACGGGCCACATGTCTCCAAGAGCACATGTCTCACGACCGGATATTCGAGAAGAATTCTTCACACTGATGAGGTATGCTTCTAAGGAGTTTGGACATGAAGCATCGCACATCAAGAACAATGATCGTTTGCACTGACTGAATGATGTGCCTTCCACTTGGATACAATGGAAGAATGCAGCTGCAGATGCTCGATGACAAGGACAATGGCAACTGCCAGTTTCGGATGAAAGAGAAGTCTGGTTGGCGCCGTCCAATCAATCAATGAGACTCAATGACCATTACGCAAAAGTTGAGCCCGCAGCAGGGGTTATACCGGGACGTTTTAAGAAGGTACGTACCGTCGGAGCGCGCAGGGAGCTATCTGGCCATCAAGGTTCTCAACCATCAAGGTGCCCTCAGTGCTGAGACAAGATTAGGACGCCCGCAGCCCAACCCATTGGCTGAGAGCCGTCTTTACCAAGAAATCGACTCCACCGCCTGCAAAAACTACTTGTCCTGCTGCTTTTCCTCTCGTGGCCGCCGCCGCCAGCCTCTGCTCGGTGTGTGTCCGTGTCTGCTCCTGCTCCCCTCCCTCACGTGGGCCGTTTGGAAAACTGGACATCTTGAATCTGTCAATTTCTCCCAATCTCCCTTCTCCCTCGCCTTCCCATTGTTGTGTTCGCGAACCTCTTTTCGCCAATTCCCAATTCCAATCCGTCTCTGCAGGGCTCGCTCGGCACATCCCGCGCCCCTCGCCGCCAAGTCCCCAATTCGACATCCCCAAAAGTGGAATTGGCGCGTCACTCACTCCGTCTCGTCTGAAGCTTCCGAGACACTCAACCCGGATCCACCACCACGAGCTTGGCCTACCTTTACGACCCCGACGACCGTTACAACTTGGAGCTTTGGACATCCACGTCCCTCGATCGTATACCAGTTAGGCAATTCGACCGAAGCAGTAGACGTCTCAAACCACACGGCGTTAACCAGCCAATCTCACCCTTCACTTCACTCCCGCGAGTCAACCCACCTCACTTGAGCCTCCAGCCTCGCTACTTAAGAGCTGTCAACGCCTTCAGCCTATACTTCCCTCATCCCTCACTGAGAGCAGGACATCCTAGCCTGGTCTACTCGCGCAACCCATCAGCTACTCTTACGATATCCGGCAGCCACCAAACGAGAATAGCCTCTCTTCAGCTCACACTATATCATCTCAACCTCTAGGCTTCACGCAGCCTATACTTCTCTCGGTGGCCCTTGACCTCCGGGGCTACCGGTATCCCTAATCTCATCATGGCTCGCCTACTCCCCTCAGACAGGAAATCTATCCTTCAATATGCCGTGACGGCACTCCTTCTTCAGTCCACCTCCGCCTCTCAAATACAACACAGAGCGCCCCAGGTCACAGCTGCTCCCACCGCAACCACCGCCCCAGCCGCCGTTCCCACTGCCATTTCGGGCTGTCACTTGCACGATACAGAAGTGTAAGTGCCTTGATATCAGTCCTTTGGGTGTCACTGGATTACTGACCTGGCCGCTACAGATTCTGCCTGGCTGGTGAAACCGAGTACTCTATTCACACTACAGCCACTGCTACCTCTGAGCTTCCCGCTCAGTTTACAGGATGCCACTCTCACGACGAGGCGCTGTACGTTTTGTTGCCACCACCTTTCTTGTCTAGTGGCCCATATTGACTGGAAGCAGATTCTGTGTAACGCCAAGTGGAGATGACGTGGAGATCTCACTAGTAGCCGAGGAATCCGAAGAAGGTCACGATGATCACGACCATGATGAAGATGAAGCGACGTCCTCTACCAGCGAAAAGAGTGCGACATGCGAGAGGACCGACCGGGACTACAACATCCGTCTCAGAGTCGGTCTCCTGTTCGCCATGTTGGCAACCAGCTCCATTGGTGTCTTCGGCCCCATTTTGCTCTCGAGCTTTGTCTCGCCAAACAATGTCTTTATCACCATCCTGAGACAGTTCGGCACCGGTGTCGTCATCGCAACTGCCTTCATCCACCTCTTTACTGAGGCTCAACTCATGTTTGCCAGCGAATGTCTGGGAGAACTTAGTTACGAGGGCACAGCAGGTGCCATCTCCATGGCCGGCATCTTCATTTCGTTCCTTGCAGAGTATCTCGGCGTTCGTGTCTTGCAGTGGCACGCCGCCAAGACGGAGGCACGCAACATCGAGAACGGTGGAGAGAAGGGAGACTCGGCTCAGAGGACCGAGATGGTCAACATCATGGTCTTGGAGTGCGGTGTTGTCTTCCATTCTATTCGTAAGTTACACCGGTCCTATTACCCTTCCTGTTGGACTACCGCTGATCAAGTATCACAGTAATTGGCATTACCCTGGTTGTTGCTGGCGACACCTTCTTCCTCACCCTTTTCGCAGTAATTGTATTCCATCAAATGTTTGAGGGCATTGCCCTTGGTTCTCGCATCGCGGCCCTCGGAACTCTCCCACCGATCAACGCGGCCTCCTCGGTCCACAGCCATTCGCACCACGGTCACAGCCACCACGGCCACAGTCACAGTCACGCCCATGAGGTTAAGCGCCCAAGCCTGCCTACTGAGCCCACATCGCCAACGGGTACGGACCATGGAGTGGTCTCGGAAGACGAGTCCGTGGGACTCACCGTCATCAAGCCTGTCTCGCTCAAGAAGAAGCTCCTCCTGGCTTCCGGTTTCGCCTTGGTCACTCCTATCGGCATGGCCATCGGTATTGGCGTACTCAAGCAGTTCAACGGCAACGATCCTTCGACCATCATTGCTATCGGCACTCTCGACGCCGTTTCGGCTGGCATCCTTATGTGGGTTGGCATCGTCGAAATGTGGGCTCATGACTGGATGTTGGGTGGCGAGATGACCACTTCCGGTCCTCTGCGGACACTTTCTGGCCTTACTGCCCTTATCGCGGGTCTGGCTTTGATGAGCTTGCTTGGAAAGTGGGCTTGAGAGACTTGCATGTCGCACACTTTTCTTTTTGGGATACCTATTTGCTTTTTTTTTTTTTTTTTGGTTCGCGGGCGTTTCTTCAAAAATATCGGGTTACGGTTATTGGGCATAGCGATTGGAAAATTTTGCTTGGATGGCGTTGATCACACAAAAAGTTATTGGGTTTGCATTTGGCGCAAAAGATACCTAATGAAGCATATCTTGACATGACAGCATGACATGGAAAGCATTCGAATTTTCGAGAGCAAGCAAGTTGGAACGCATATTGGTAGAAGAGAGACAAAGTTTAGATGACCAAACCAACAATTCATGATCTTGGTACCCTCATTTCCTTCATCGTTAGAATGTGACACTGGGGCACAGCATTGGACAGCGTATCCTGCATTTGGAAGTAAGTAGGGGTCCGAGCCTTGTGCGACATCGATGTCGCATCTTCGTTGATCACCAGGCAGTGTTAGGCGAGGACGGCATGAAATCTCGCACGTAGGTTCTTCTTACGATTGCTCGCCTGAGCACATATCAGACTGTTGTTCGTTGTTGACCCTTGCCGAAGCTATTGTAGAATGAAGCATGCATGCTCCAATGGATGAACTCTGCTGCGTCAGATCCGGAAACAAGTCAAAGAAGTCACTATTTCCTATCGGCCCACGCCGCCTTCACTCGTTCGAAACAATCTCTATTGTAGGAAGATGCGATCGCGACTTCGACTGTTGGAAAAGATACCTAGCTATGTGGCTGTCTCAATCGGCATTGTCCCCTTCTTTGTCCCCATGGCAAAGGGGATCAGGATACTTTTTCGTGGATTTGTTGACGCTTTGTTTCATGGCCCCAAAAAAGATTGCGGCATATCTGGCTGGTCAGGAACAAAGCATGCACATTCTGCATCGTGCCTGCATCCATCCACGACCTAGAAAAAAAAAAAAAGGTAACACAACAAAACGAAAAAGCCAAAGAAAGCACCAAAAAAGTAAACGAAATGGGGAACAAAAAGTAAAAAAGCGAAAAAAGAAATGCCCAATAACAGGATTGAACTGTTGACCTTCGCATGGACTTGATATCAGAAGAACCGATATTAGTACGACGCTCTAACCAGCTGAGCTAATCGGGCTAGTGTTGATTGTTGAAGAGGAGCGGCCTGCCAAGGCCTTATCAGGGACGATTTGCACAGACACACACGGCCCCGAGCCCGTGCTGCCGTGATGATCCCCGAGTGCTTGGTAGACACTCGCCGATATCTCGGGCTTACTGCGCAAATCTTTCAAGAGCATTGGCTCACAAAGAAGAGGGTTAACGGATGTGAACCATGCTTTGGATTTGGTGGCATCAAGTGTGGTGAAAAGGGCCATAAGGCCGCCGGGCAGAGTGTCCGCTGCGGCCTGCTTTGCTCTCCGCAAGTACACCGGCGCCATCATAAAACTGCATAAGTCACGGCCTTCTTTCACCCCATCACAATATCCACATGTCAGTAGCCTGCCTGTCTTTTTTTTTATACTTTTTTTTTTTTTTTTTTTTTTTTTTTTTTTTTTTTTTTTTTTTTTCTGCCTTGAGGCGTCTGTCTAGAACCGTACACCTTGTAAGGTGAGGAACTCCAGAAAAGCCACAAATACGCTGATATTAAAGAATGTCCACCTCTTGAACACAAACTGGTAGGCCCTTCATGTAAGTTCATAATGGCCTGGACTGGTACAACCTCAAAGTTCTCAATCCCAATCTTCTCCATCATCCATTCCTAGGTCTCCAAGTGGAGTATTCTCCCTTCTTCCACTTTTCGACAACAACCCGCAAACTCGTACTCTCGTGCATGATTAGATATTTCCCTACGAACTCCAACTGTATTCTGCCTCGGGCCAATCTTCTGACCAATCTCCTTCTGGTCAGTATTCTTCCCCCGACTCGTCCAGACCTTCCTAGGAGATGTAGGACATACCAGACTCAGAGGGCGCGGAGTACGTAGAGCCGGCGACCGCCATAACAGTACTCGAACCGTCTTGGTCTTCCGCCGGAGGGGGGGTGACGACCCCGGGCCCGGCTAGCTCCCAGTTCATGTCGCTAAACCCAGCCCAAATCAGATCATCCTCAGGCTCAGGTATCGACCAATTTGGGCCGAAGAAGAGCAGGGCCGGGGTCCCAGGGTCAACCGGGCTAACGACATCCAAGCTGTTGTTATCGGCACAAGTAAGCGGCGAGACGCCCTTGGGGACCTTAGCCACGCGTGCCGGCGGCTGGTTGGGGAACCAGTACGGATCGAGTCTCAGAGACCTCGGGTTGGCCGTGACGCTGATGGTACGGAGGTTGTGCAGCGCGGTCTTAGCTTTGTCGCGGGTGCTGGGCTCCCAGAAGAGGCGGAGAAAGCTGTGGAGGCACTGGATGGTCTCGAGGTGGTAGTAGTCGTAGGACTTGACGGCTTCAGTAACCGGCACGACATGGTTTCCATAGATTACGGTTCTCCCATTTGAGGTTTGCGGGATGTCGACCAGTTGCGGGCGGCGGAAGACGAAGTTGAGGTGGCGGAGGTTGGGGAAATGGAAGAGGAAGGTGAAAGGGTTGGTCGCACCAGGCTTGGTCCAGTCGTAGCCGACGTGGCGCAGGTCCTCGACGCGGTCGAGCTGAAGCTCGATTCGGTGAACCCGGCTCAGCAGGGCGATGGGCGCCGGGAGGGTGTGGAGGGGTCCACCCGATGCCTGCCAGGGTAAATAATCGTACATGACATCGGAGCTGTCAGTTTCGTTTTGAGGGCGGTGCAGGGGGTTCCGCCTGATAGCCAGCGTGTCCGTGTGGGAGTTGAATAGGTAAGCACAAGGCGCTCCGGGGGACGAWGGAAGCGGGCTTCCCCAATAYWTGAATGCCAATGCGCGRCTCTCCCTATTGATTTGGAAGAGTCGGACTCGGCGGTAATGGTCGCGAGTCCCCAGGAATATGCACTGTGCTGGGACGATGGTCTCGCGCGGCCCTTCGTAGTTGCTTAGCGTCACCGAATTGCTGACCAGACCTTGATGGGCTGAAAGGTAACCGGTGACCATAACTGGATCAACCGACATCATCAAGATCATGTGGCGGAGCTCCCGCGGTAGCATTGCGAAGAGGGAAAACCGCTCGTAGAGCTTTCCCTTTCCGGTCGAGTTGGCAATGCCGGACGGTCGGTTTGTGCGAATTAACCACGAGTTGGCAATCTCGTACGGTTGGTTTGTGGGATTTAACCACCAGGGATCAGGCGATGGAGCAAGGGAGGGAACAGATTGCTCCCTGCTAGTTCCACGAGTGTTAGCCATGAATACAATAGTCAAAGAGACGCTCTGAATTTCTGACTTACGTTTGTCTCTCTTCCGGACGGCATCGCACCAAGTCCATAGAATTGTTGATGATGCCCTTGTGGTCAGGCCTGTCCGTAAGAATACGGTGGACTAGTGATGTCGGTGGCATGGTAAATTGTGAGCCTGATAGAGACCTCGATGACTGTGGGTGTTGTTGACTTGTATCGTGATTATAGTGATCGTGGTGACGATGGCAAAAAGTTGTCGGTTATCAGAGAGAGAAAAAATGTGCGTGTGGGAATAGAAAACAGGTGGGAAAAAATACCAGTAGGTCAAGGGTTAATAATATGTGAGGACCACCAATATACAGGTTCTCTATGCAGACATCTGCACTCTCCGCAAGTTTCGGTGCGAGTGAATGGCCTGCGTGAACAACCTGCGGAACCTTGAAAAGCCTCATAAGCACTGAACCTTTGCCACGGCATGGTGAATGAGACCGATCAAGGTTCTGCGTAGTAGATAGTTGCCAGCTCGAGATGGAACACTCGCTCAGGCATGCTGATACCGTGATGGAGGCAAGACTTTGCTCAAAAGCTTGGATGGAACCCCGACTTCTCTGAAGAGCCATAACTTCCTTTGCCCTTAAACGCCGCCCATGCTGTCCTGGTAATTCGCTCATTATACTGGAGGCGTCGGTGACGAGAGTCTACCTGTAGTTGTGGGTAAGTTTGTTCAGGCCCCAGGGAACCAGCTCGCTTGATCACACGTGGCTGTTTCCCTAATCCCAGACACAGAAGCGCCGTCACTTGACGTAATAGTAGCCGCAGGTCGATATCCGTTGATGATACACCAAGAAGTGGTTTGACCCTGATGATCAACAAGCCAAATTGAACACCAAATACCACGAAAATGTGTTGTTGTATCAGATGTCACATCCGAGTTGAACTAGGCGTTAGCGGGAGCACATGTCGCGTCGAGGCATATTGTCTCTGTCATTTGGATGTCCTTGTGTTCTTGGGTCATCGCCCGCAGTTTTGGGGTTTCTCGACTGCCTTTCTGGTTGCCATTGACGACGCACCGCCTGCAACTAGCACAGACACCGGGACCTTGCCTAATCATCAAAAACTTTTTTTTAGCGATCTGATGCTGAATGTTCTCGTCAGCCCTGGCTCTTCAATGTGTGAATAGAATGATACTTATGTTCATCCTGTCACGTCGTCAAGAGGAGCTCCGTTGCCACCTTATCTTTGATCGACCGCTGGGTTGACGATAGTAAATAGCGCTGCCACCCGGCTGTTAATGTCAACCCTTCGAAATGTTCTGGTAAAGTCCGAGGGCCGTCGGGCACTCTGACCTAATATCATAGGTTCATGGACTCATGGTTGCAGCCAAGCCGGATGAGGCACCGGGCCACCGACCACCAGCAGTCTCTTGGGCAGAGATTGCAAGCCTTCCAATGCTCCCGCCTTCTAGAAACGTGCTCCCGCGTTGAGCCTGCCGTTGACGAGAACCTTGCAGAAGGCCAGGAGCAATTGCAAGAGCGAGGAGTGAGATTGAGGTTGCCTTTTGGGGCTGAGCTAAACTCGCGTGATCGCCATGTGACTCCATCACCCGCAACCCGGGCGTTTGGTTGCTGCCTGTTCGCTAGAATTCGACAGTGCCCGGGCAGAGCAATTCAAGCCACAAGCCACTTAGATCACTCTTGACTTTGAGAGGAGGAGAGAGATGCACCTGTCCCTAAACGCCACCGAGGCTTATTGTCGGTGTCGAATTTGGGAAAGAAGGATCGGATTTCTCCAGCGATGAGCATTGGAAATGATGAAATACGCCTTCCATATGCAGTGCCTCTTAAGTGTTCGTTGGCTCTCAATAGAGTTTACCGAGTCCGTTTGTGGTCGGTTCAGAGTGAAGGTACCCTGACCCCTTGTCTGGACCCCTCTAAATAATCCGGCCGTACGGTGTGGGCCAAAGCGGGAGAGTGGAGTCTGGGGTAGAGCCCAAGCCAATCGGATCCATAGGTAGTTGACAGGTACTTTGGAAGGTACCTAGAGAGGTACATACCAGACTTTCCAGTTTCCAGGGGCAGGTGCAATGCATGTGCTGTAACGTCCACTGTCAGCTCAACGTCGACTTCCCAAACCACTATAAAATACTTCTTTCCCGCCCACGAACGAAGCGACGCGCATCTTGTTGTGTTGATGATACCTTACGTCGTCCTGGAATAACAGTCAACCTTTCAACCGACCCTCGACCTGACTGACGACATCTACCATTCTCTTTGAACGGACAGGTCCCAGTCCAACATGTCTCGACGCTCATCCATCTTCGGGAGGCTTGGTCACCAAACCTCATCGGCGACGGCAAGCATTGCAACCAGCAACGAGAAAGACGGACAGGAAATCGATGGCAAGCTCGCACCGCCCCCGGCCTACACCACCGTAGACGAGTCGGCCACGGCGGACTTGACAGCGGCCTTTGACCAACTGAGCCTTTCCAACGCCGCTTCCGATCCAACTGTCGATACATGTCTTGCCCACTTGAAGCTGCTGTTCGCCATCCAGTCCATGAAGGAAGAGGTCGGCTATACAGATGGCCTCTGGGGACTGTGGGACTCCCTTGCCGGGCTCCTCGACCACCTTGAACACACATATGCCGATAAGAAGAAGACCCCTTCTGATCCCAAGAAGCCCCTTGGTGATGACCTACTGGAAAACGACGACAAGGTTGCCAAGAAGACACTCGAGAATCTGAGCAAGATCCGCGAGAAGCGATGGGCCTTATTCCTTGCGAGAGCTACCCAGAGATACGAGGCGTGGTGGAAATCGCTGCCTGGCGGTCAACCATTGACGGAAAAGGACATGGAGGAAGACACATCCTTTGGATACGATACATTTCCTACAGATGACAGCGCTACCTTTGATTGGAGTGAGGAGAAGCTACCCCCTCTTGGTATGTTTCCAGGCCCTCTTCCAAAATTCTGCTGGGAAGTAAGCATCCTGCTAACTCGTTGATTCTGTACAGATGTACTGATGGTCTGGCATACCCATATGCTCAACCCCCGTGCCTTCCTTGAAGATGCCATGCTAGCTGGCTTGAGAGGCTTCTGGAATAGAGGACTCCCCTGGCACTTGGTCAACGCGGCTATCGACTCGGACTTTAGCTACAACGTAACGGATCAGTGCAAGACCCAGTGGACGAACCAGACCGGTCTCTCATGGGACAATCAATCCGATCCACTCATCAAAGACTTGCAATGCCCCAAATGCAACACAAAATTGTCAATCCCCTGGACAACATGCTCTCGGCCTGAAGACTTCTATGATGAAACCGAACCCCTGGACCTGACTGGCACTGGCTTTGGTGACGGCAACCTTAAGCATCTGTGCGAAAGATGTGGTATCGTCATCTGTAAGGAACTGCTTTGTGCTTTCAAGTTTGTCAAAGACGTCGAGGCTCTACTTGGGCCTGCAACCCGGCCGATCCCAGGCACCGTACTGGAACCCACAACCGGGAGACCCGCGACAGTGCCGCCCGAGCCTGAAAGGTCCATTTACCCTCGCACCTTTCCCAATCGTCTTCTTAAAAGTGGATGCAACTCCATTCGTACGAAGGTGACCACGCTCATGACATCCAAGCCCAACCCTACCATGCAAGACATTCGTGTCGAAATCGAAGCCATTCTTGGGAACAGCACATGGCTGAGGGAGATCAACAAGTCCTTGAGCCCCAGGGGCGCGGCATACAGGGTTGGCCGTGCCAGTAAGCTCAGCATACGCAAAATGATGGGCCATTATTGGGAGAACTTCAGCCCCTTTGCTCTCGACCTGGCTGGCGCCGTTGTGCGTCAGGGCATCTTCATCGAAAAGATGTACAAGATTGACTGGCTACACAGCCCTTCAGCAACTGACACCATGACACGCCTCCTGCTCAAATATGTCCGATTCATCACCATCATGCAGAAGAATCCGACCAAGATGGCAGTCCCTACGCTGGATATTGACTTGGCTTGGCACACACACCAGTTGAGCCCAAGCAAGTACTACAAGTACAGTATCGGCAAAACCGACAAGTTCATCGATCACGATGACAAGGTTGAAGAGGGCAGATTGAGCGAGCAATTCGAATGGACCAGCAAGGAGTACCAGGATACCTATGGAGAGGTGTACAGCGAGTGCACCTGCTGGTACTGCGAGTGTAAGTTGGACCCGTCATCAGTCGTCCGAGCCGTTCGTTCTCGATGCTGACCACTCCGTCCATCTTGTAGCTATTCGAACCTCACACGTGAACTCACTTGGTAAAGTGCTGGGTGTTTCCAAGTCAGAGAAAAGTATGTATTTCCGCTGGCTTTTGGTCTGGTCGTCCAAACACAGTTTGAAACCTCACTAACCAACTTCCCTGCAGTTGCCGAATCCTTCCACGCCTCCGGAAAAGCCAAGTTCTGCCCACCCGACAAGTCCGCGCACATCTCTTCCCACAACGCCGTGATGCTACACGTCGATCCTTCGCAGCCTGACCTACCCACCCAGAACCGTGTGCGCATGCAACTCGCCGCCCTTCACCAGAAGAGACTGGACGCCGCATACGCAAAAGCCAAGAAACGCGCAGAGAAGAAGGGCAGAACGATCCCGCCTCGGGATAGTACGTACTACGACCACTGGGGATACCCGTACTACATGGCTGGACCCTATATGTATCCTATCTGGTTCGCACCGGGCTTGTACTACGGCTGGAATCCGGGGTACATTGCCGGCTGTGGCACCGGAGTGAATGGAGCTTGTGCAGCGGGCACATGCGGAGGAGGTGTTGCTGCGGGTGGTTGTGGTGGTGCGGGGGTAAGTTATCCTTGTTGTTATGATGATTGTGGACATGATGCTAACATGACTTCCTCTAGGGATGTGGTGGGGTAAGTTATTCTATATGCGCGCCGACCGGTCCAGGAAGAAGGTCTGCTTGTCTATCACTTGATGCAAATGCTAACGGATTTTCTTTGCTTAGGGATGCGGCAGCGGTGCTGGCGGTAGTGCCTGCGGCGGCGGCGGGTGCGGAGGGGGTGGTGGATGCGGAGGTGGAGGTGGAGGAGGAGGAGGAGGAGGAGGTTGTGGTGGCGGTGAGTAAACCCTCATTGAAATTCCTGAAGGCTGATCGAGATACTGACATATGTGGTATAAAGGCGGTGGATGCTAGGATTCCCTACACCCCGGATTAATATGTCGTGATGGTTTCTTTGATGGCAAATGCTTGCTTGAATAACATAACAGTCATTATCAATTCGTGTCCCTTCGTTTTTCACGACCGGTTTTGTCGTTTGTTCCATTTAGAGATATTTCAATTGATCAGAATAAAACACAAACACACTCTCATTGTTACAGGAGATCACCGTCATCATAAGCGCACGAAGGATCAATAGTCACTGGCCTGTTAAGCGCCAAGATTTTATTGGCTCGGACTTTTGGTAGCATCTGTGACACTTGACAGAATAAAGGGAGGGCATTACCTACCCACTAATGGACAATCTGGTCTGACACTGCCACTTTCACGATTGAGATCGGGCACCAGTCACCACACCATTAAAGTCGTTGAGGCGACATCGCCATTTCAGCCACTACACCACTCGTATGTTCGTCAATACTTCGCGGTACGCTTCAAAGGGCATGTTCATTTCTAACTGTGCTAAATTTTGAAGACATAGGCCTACAGGACAACCTCACTTGAAGTTATTTCCCGCAAACCATACGTGCTGAAGCCCAACACCTGTGACAAATTCTTCAAAGATGGCCACGGAAATCGAGAACCAGCAAGCTCACGAGTTTGTATGCGAGCTTCAAAAATACCCAGTAGGGCCACCACAACAGCCGCTCGCTTTGTTGGAGCTCTCATCAGACACATCGCGCCGGCTACTTTCCAGGACCTTCGACTTTGAACCCAAGTATTCCGGCGAAGACCTTCTCAGTCGGGTAAAGCAGCTCGATGCATGGACAGGAGACCAACTTGGCTTTCTCGACGAAGCACTCGACAAGTTTCTCTTCAAAGTCCTTGTCAACGACCCTCAACCAACAAGCAGCGCCAAATCAAACCCCACACGGCTGATCAAGGAGGAGAAGACAGAATTGCCAAAGCCGGTTGAATCGTTCGTCGCACTCAGCTACTGCTGGCACTACCCCAACTGGTCCATAGCCCTCGGCCTACAACATGGCGACGCCACCATCCCCGACAGCCCCCTGGCGCCCGCCATGTTCGAAGCCTTTCTCGCCGAGCGCTCCAGCCCGGAGGAGCCAGTCTGGTTAGACCAGTGGTGCATCGACCAGACCAACGAAGACGAGAAAATCATCGCCATAGGCGCCATGGACGCGCTTTACTACAGCGCTCGCACGGTCGTCGTCTGTCTGGAGGATGTCCGTCTTAGTCCTGATGACGCGGCAATTATCCTTCAATTTGCCGATTGTGTGGAAAGGAAAGAAAAGCCGGAGTGGGAGGAGAAGGAACAAATTCGTTTGTGGACGGCTGTGGAAAGGATCTTTGCGGCGAGGTGGTTTATAAGAGCGTGGTGTGCGCATGAGTACTGGATGGCGAGGAGCGTGGTGTTTTTGGCGCCTGTTACTTCTGATCCCGAGGCACAGCCGGGGGAGGTTGGGGAGGTGGAGATCTTGCGGTTTGATATCGGTTTTTGCAGTTGGTGCATTCTGTTGCTTCGAACTGGTTTTCGGGAGAGAATGCGGAGACGTTTAGACGACAAGAGAAATATCAGCGGGAGGCTATTGAGCCGGCGGAGGCTTATTATTGGGGTGGCCGGGTTCCTGAGTCTAATGAGGAGAATCCAGAAGGGTTTATCAAGAGGAGGGCATTTGGGATTGCAAATAATCAACACCAAATGGGCGATCCGGAAGCAAAGCTGCTGCCGCAAATCAGCTCCTTCGCTGTCATTCAGAGTCTCGCTGCGGGGTTTGAGAGAGATAAACTTTCTGTCTGGCTGAATGCGTCGCGCACCCGTCTCTTCATCAAGCATAACAATCCTCTTTCGGAAGCAGAAAGGTCATGGATCGCAACCATGGTCTCACTAGCATCAGGAGACGCCACGGTGCTAGCAGCCGTCGGTCCAACACTCGCCGAAGCCGATAGCCAGCACGGCCAAATCATGGATAAAGATCCAAGAGAAACAGGATGGGCATGCATCCCCCAGGTGGATGACTACGTCCATCTAGGCTCAAGACCCATCTATCCCGCGCTGGATGGTAACCCATCCCTTTCCTCCGATGGACTCGCGCTGGACGCTATCATACTTGATACCTCGTCTGGGATGCAGAGTCCTCATCATACGAGCATGGCGACAGCTAAAGGGGCGATCAACTGGTATAGCGAACAGCGAAGCAAGGTGCCTACTACACCGGCGGAGGAAGCAGAGCCAGGCGGATGGGAAGACATCGACACCATCACCCCGCTCTACACTCGTCACCTCACTGAGGCCCTCGCCATCCTCTTGGAGCTGTCAGATGCTCCATCCTTCACTTGGACAAGACTATGCCTTTCTCAAGCGTTTCCCAGACCGGGGTCGAAGTACGCAAAGCTTTTGACTCATCCGTCTTGTGTCTCCTTTCTGGAAGCTGGCTTTCGTGCGCTGTCAGGTGCTAGAGCGGCTTTGAAGCCCCCCGTCGTCGATGATGATAATGATAATGCAAACTTGGGAGCGGTGGATGACTACCTCAAGACCCTCCACTCCCAAGATCCAGACCTAATCTTCAAAGGCGTCACCGCTTTCCTAGCCATAGCAGAGGGTATCGTCCGCACAGTTTGCGGTGGAGCGGCATATTATCGCAAAGGGAAAGTGAGCGAGACATATAAGCTGCAAGTCAGCGATGCGATTCCTCACGGTCTGATCGTCTTTGCTCCTCCTGCTTCTGCTTCTCAGAGGCAAACCAGGTATACCATTGCCTGTCCATTGGCGCTGAGTCAGTTGAGGGAGGTGCAGGTTAGTTATATGCATCGGGGATGGATCCTCGAAGAGGAGGAACAAGAGGAAGACGCAACGGCTCAGGAGGGCCCACAGGAAAGGAAAATCCCAAGATATAAACTCATAGGCAAAACCGCCCTGTTCATGCCTGTCGGCGGAAGTATCATCAAGCACCCGGAGACGGGGGGGTTGTGTAGGATGGGAGATCCGGTGATGTTTGCGGCTTCGGGGGTTAATAGGGAGGGTGAAAGGAGGATGGTGAGGAGGATTGTTGTTGGCGGCGGCGTAGGAGGAGGAGAAGAGACGAGGGCGCTGAGCGATGGAAGGGAGGTGAGAGAGTGGCAGGAGAGAATATATGGAAGGGACGTGAGGTTGGTTCCTAAGATGGAGATGGGGATTTTGGGATGGGCGATGACAGTGATGATTAGGTTGGGGGCGATGCTATGGGGATTTTTGGGTAGGTGAACTCTTACATGGTGTTCGGGTTTGTCGGGTTTGTTGGATTGAAAAAGGTCATTGAATCGGAGAGGTTTGAAGCGGTCTTTGTGATAGATCACATATGTTGTAAAAGATGATGACACAACTGGAAAGAACAGAAAGGGACATGAGTGAAGTGAAATATCGAAGGAGCTACCTTGCTGGTCGTCCGTTACTGCTCAAAATATTGGTGAGCGTCTTGCAAGTGCCGACATTGGCAGCTATGACATTCATGCCTGCCTCAAACAAAATGGCAATGAAGATGAAGTTATGGACTTTCGGAAGGAGCACTGGGCTAATGTAGCTGCAGAAGATTAGAGGTACCCTGAGAAGAAATTGTTCAATCTGGAGAGGCCGCTTTTCGGTTCTTCTCTTTTACAATTAGGACCTCGAGTTAGTCTCTTCACCACTGCATCGAACCACATCGAGAAACACCACACACCGGCAGGACCTGCATCACGAACACCGGACGAAACACGGAGTGGGTCCCGTCTCTGAGTCCATCCACTAAAACCAAGGGACTTACAGCGCTTCAAGCACCTGTAAGTTCAAGCTCGGTTTCCCATCCACTTCCCTCAACTGCAGTCAAGGCAATCATCGCCGGCACGGCTTCATCCTGTTTTCTTCTCCCCAATACCAGAGGCTCCCGTCGGTTTTGCTCAGATTGCTTCGGACAGTGTGTGTCACTTTCATTTTCATTTCCGTTTCAAGCGGCCCGTGATGCCATCTTTCCGCTTTCAACCGTTATCGAACTTCGAGCAGCCATATATGCCGGCGCAAACCGGCGAGAGTCGGTGGATTTGGTAGCGAGAGCATGAACAATACCATCACAGCAGGTAATCTGAAGGACGCGCAGCCATCCCACTCCGGTACCCATTCGGGGTCCGTCCCGTCGTCTTCGATGCACTCAAGCACACCACCAAGGAAGCAACTTCATTTGTGGTTCTGGTCGGTCGTCCATCAGGAAATTCACCGTTTCATCTACCGCCCTGCGTCTTCTGCCCTCTACGCCCTCTCATCTATCCTCAGGCCCGTCACCGGATATACCCCGGGAATGTCGAAGCATATCTCCATCGTACCATTTCCCTCAAACCACCAGTTGGTACTGCTTGAAGGGGTATAAGTGATCCCCAGGCCTCCATTTAATGGGGTCTGAGGGTATTTATCCCATCTCCTCATCCAACGGGTTTGGGATGATCATGACCGTTAAGAGAATTTTATCGGCCGGAGTCGGGCGAGAGGCCGGTGAATGGGATGCGCGGGTTTTCGAAGGAAAACCGAGTCAACAGAGGCTCGAGAGAGGATATTGAAAGGGATATTGAATGGATAGGAATTGCTGTCACATTTTGAAGGGCCATTAACGATTACCAAAGCACATGTTGAATTGTTGTGTGTAAGACTGACCATGGCGATGACCAGGTATTCGACGAAGCCAGCCGCCAAACCCATCACAGCCCGCACAGCAGCAAAAGGCCACGCTTACCGTGCCGGCCGTGCCTCTTTGTGCACATCTTGTGTCACCGCACCTCACCGACCTCACCGTGTCTTACCGTGTCTGACCTACCGCGCAGTAGCTTGCCGAGCCGGGTCCGGGTCCGGGTGCAGTTCCCGAACTCCACTTTTTTCTTACCAGCTGGCCCGCTGCGCCCGAGTGGCCCGGTGCTGGGTCCGATTCCCCGTTCAGCGCTTAACACGGACAGTGACACCAATAGCAGCAACAATCATTGTGAGGATCACCACACATGGAATGAACATGAGCGTCATGGTCGCACGCATGTGAGCATAGTCACCATTCATCATTCACCAGTTTGAGCAGATGATTTGCTTGCAAGAAAGGCAAACACCGGGTGCAGCTCCCGTATCATTTCCGGGATTTCTTCCTATAGGGATACTCGGGTTTCCCTGCTGCCCTGATCCAGACACTTCAAGACAAGGAAGACTTGAAGCGTTTGATCACCAGGGCAGGGCAGTCTCAGCTGGACAAAATGCAAACACCAGACGGCTCGCTCGGTTTCGGGTGCAGTTCCCGTATCGACACCTACCTGCCTCGCCTCCTGTCTCGAGTCTCGAGTCTCATGTGCTACCGGCGTGGAATAATGTCCGAAGTTGTCCAGTCCCTCGGGACGGTGAAGGATACAAACAAATCCAAATATGTGTTGACGCCGAGTGCAGTTCCCGTAACGCAAAGACAATCGAAGACCGGTCGAGACCGGCGAACTGGAATCCGGCCGAAAACACATTACAGAATCTCCAGTCGGTGAGTCTCCGAGGCAAATACTCGACATCGCAAACACCATGTGCTTGCAATCCGGAGTGCGGTTCCCGTATCCTCGCGCTCGCCATCCATTATTTTCGAGTCTTTGACGAGGACTATCAGTCCCATTCCTTCCCCCACGTGTAACGTCTTACCTAGTCGGATTCTCCCAAGCAAGTCATCAAAATAATCGGTGATCTACAATCGGTGAGAGCAGACATTGAGACATGAGCCAGGTACCGACAAACACATTCATGACAAACTTTACCTCTCAGCTTTTGCATCACGCAATCCGGGTGCGGTTCCCGTACTCTTCTCTCCCAAGCATCGTTTTCCTATTTCCCTCCCGAGTCCTCCCAAGTCCTCCCGACCGACCGACCGACCTGTTTTGTTGACCAAAACGTCCCAGCCCATCCAGACGGGCCTCCCGTGAGCCGTCGTTCCGCTGCAGCATCAGATTGCTGGGCAAACATATCGGCTCTCTCGGACTCGCTTGCACTGTGACAAACATCTCTCCCACTCATTCCGTTGTTCTCACTGTCTTCGAGTCTTTGGCTGCTTCCAGGACTTCCAAGGACTGCCTGTCTTACGGTGACGTTTTCCATCTTTTGACAAAATCCGAAGGTCCTGATTCTAACCATGAAAAGCACCTTGAAGGCATCGCTACTGGGCTACTATGTCTGATAAAAACAAAAACAACCGAACGCATTCCCAAAACAAGACACAACGGATTGACAAACCGGACCAATTCCGCACTTCCCTCTCACCGTCCACACATAGTACCTACCTCGCAATCTCACACAGGTTGCCACACTGACCGGTCAACTGGATGACGGCCTAGATGGATGGATGAATGAATGAATCCCTCCGAGAGTCCGGGTGCACCTCCCGAAGCAGTTTTCTGTCCCGAGTCTCGTCTGCACTCAGTACTGCACCCAGCAAATCACTTTTCACTTCAGTTCACCTTTCCTGGCAGAAAGCTACTGTACATACCAAGCAAGCTGTTAACACTGTAGCAAACACCCCCTCCTCCCCAGTCTCCCACCCACCCACCTTTCCGCTCTCAGTGCTCACCTCTCATACCCTTGAGATTTCAATACCCTTGATACCCATCCTTGATTTCTACCACGAGTTATGCAGGAGACTAAGCCCAACACCAACAAGGACAATAAAAACCTGAAAAGGGCTTCTGGAACACCATCGTCACCGGGGCCGAGGAAGAATTATGCCTTACTGCGCACGGTTTGTCCTGCTCGAGTGCTGAGTTATGCCTTGCTAAGCAGACGCTAATCCCAAGTAATCCTCTCCAGCCCTCTTCCTATCCATCATATCCATGTCCACGGGTGTCCTTTGGCCCCCATCTGTGCGTCCTTGTGCCCTGTTGCCATGTGCTGCACTGGCGCGAAGGGTGCGAAGAGTGGAAGGGTGCACTCCCACTCCAACGAAGTTACCATGCCGTGCCGTCGTTGTGTGTTTGCTCGGCGGTGAAAAGGGTTGCAGGATGTGGCGGTTTTAGGATTTCTCATTCAGTCCATTCAATGTCCATTCAGTATCCATTCTGGCAGTGCGAAAGTTGTTCACCGCTCTAAGCGCCTCTTTGAAGCCTCTTTTTCGCTTGTGTGTGAATGCTATTGGTGTTGTTTTCGATGGGTTATTCCAAAGATCGATTTGCTAGGATATACTGTACAAAGCTCATTTTACTTTTACACGTCTCACGGTTTGAATGTACAACAGATTAACCAGTTTGTCGGGTTTTTGCATTTTCGATTTTCATGACGATGGATGCTAACGCTAAATTTCTCTGATTAACCGTATACCAACGAATGCCCATCTAGACAGTAGTCGAGTTTGTAGAAGAAGAGGATGTGTTGTGGATGACGAGGATGATGATGACGATCAACGAGCGATTTCAAGATATACACAGTAATTTTCTCGCTAGGCTAGAACCATACAAAATGCGAGAAATGGGGTATCCGTTGTGATAAAACAATACAAAAAGAAGTCAACATAAAACGAGTCGGTGTGTGTATAAAAAGTGTTGTATGAGTGATTGTGTGAGTTTGCTTAGTGCCAAATGCATTATAATGTGGCACAGAAACTGTCGTGTCGGTCATCGCTTTGTACGGATCCGAACAGACGAAATTTCCCAAAACCCCGTTCCCGTGTATTGGGGGGCAATGGTGTTTGGTGGCCCATGATGGCCGAAGTGCGTGAAGACATCCTGTCGTTCGTTCGGCTGCCTGGTCGAATGATTGTGAGGCCCGGCCTGATGCAGGATGAATTTTGATGTCGGGTTTCGTTATAACCTGCCGAGGATTGAGACGACGATCCGGAGAGCTGGTACTGGGTTTCGATGAACCTCGGTATCCAATTCCGCCATCGTACTTCAAAGGGCAGGCGTGAGTCGAAGATGAAGTAGCGGTAACACTCGATCCAGTTTCCCCGTTGCTGCTTCCTCCCCTTGCTCACTTTCTCGGTGATGGTGGTCTGTGTCGACAATTTCCTTCCCTTCAACCAGTCCAGACTTGATGCGGCGCATACTGCGGATATTGCGAATATTCCGGTACGGGTGGGGGTGGTGGTGCCCTCGTCGTATTCTTTGCCTTCTTGCGACTTTGCGGCGGAAGACTGGAACGCATACGGGTGCGCTTGTTGAGACGCGGCTTGGTGAGCTCGTTGTGGCGACGTAGTTCCCTCCTGTGTCATGGGTCAGTTTCAATCTACCCATTAAATGAACCATTGTTCTCAAAACATACACTGCCTTCTTCAATTGGTCCTCATCAAACGCGGCCTGATCCTTAATGAGCACAAATGCCTTGTCATTCTCGGGGGTCGCTTGTCTCTTCTCGAGAACAGTTGCAAGCCAATCGCGAGTCTGGCTGGGTTGAGCGGGTTGACTGGGTTGAGGTATCGATAGCTCTTCAATCTTGCTCGTCTCCTCCTCCGCAACCGGTTCAATTTCGGTAACCACTGGTCGGCTGTCGTCGATTCTGGGGAACTCGTCGGCGATTTCGGGTAGGGCTGCTTCGGACAAAACGCTGAGGGCGGGCGAACCAGGGCCGGAGCCTGGACATGGGATGTAGTCGACATATGCTTCCTCCCGCACCATGTACAGATCGGAACTCAAAGGAACTGCGACATGTTCGTATCGCTCTGGCGTCTTCACAAATGCGTCCAAAACTGAAAGCGAGCCAAGGCTCCATAAAAGTTCTCCGGAAAGGGGCGTCCTGGAATCGGAGGAATCATTGCTGTGACAGATGCCGTGGAACTGAAATGGTTGTCGTGAAACGGTAGGGCTTAATGGCGGCGTCGAACCGGATAGCGGTCGTTGTTGCCAGATGGATGAGAAACTTTGTGTAACACTGGTGCCCGTCATGTCAATGTCAGCTGCCATGTGGCCCAAGGCCGGACACATTTGTTCTACTGACCTCTCATCATCGTGCTCGGTTGGGTTGAAGTCGTCGAAGAGACTCGGCTCACCGTCGTAGGCGTCGTAAAAGATGCGGAGGTTGCGATCAAGGACAAGGCCGCAATACCTGAAGTCGAGCAGGTTGAGGGCCTCCATTGTGGAGTGAGGCAGCAGGCTCTCGACGGGAAGGTTGTTGAAGTGTGAGGATGATACTTGTAAGGCTGATGATGCCAGGGGACTAGGGTCGAGAGGACGGGAGGGAGTCGGTTGGTTTTGATGGAAAGAGAAACAAAGATGGAGCTTGGATGGAGACCAGATGGTGGACACCCAAGAAGGTATGGGGATGGCAATCTTCTAGTAAGGAGGCCCTGACTCCACACCCCTCAATGAGCAGGCGAGGATGCTGGGCGACTGGACGAGGATGGAAGCGATACTAGTAGCTGCTAGCCCAGCGCATTCTCGGCTCCCTTCCCCAGACCCGGGCAGCTTTATTTCGCAAGCGGAGCGTTGGCTGATCACCAGGAACAAGTGAGAAGCCGCCAGCGCTAGGGAAGGCTTGGATTGGTGTCCGGTGCTAGCGGGGGAGTGTGAGATTTGGGTTTCTCGATCAACAGAAGCGGACCCAAGACTCTTGATCCAAGAAAGCGGAACTGGAACTGGAACAACAGGCAGGCTCAGTACTGGGATGATGGATGATGATAAAAGGTATGGTAGGTTGGGGGCAGCGACCCAGTTCCCCGGGATAAGGGGGTGAGCGAGGTAAAGGGCGTGTGTCTTGTCTCCCGAGTGAGGTGTGTGGGGTGTCTGTGAGACAACGACCGACGGGCTGCTGCTGCTGGCGACACTGACAAAGAGACTGGAGGGAGAGATGGAATTGGAGGATTGGGAGGAAGGCATATGCAAAAGAGAAATGCAAAGGCGAAAAAGGGCGGACTGCTGGTGGGATGGACTCGATGTGTGTTTGGTGGTTGTACTGTCAAAACCGGCACTGGGCACACTGCCGTGGCTTGACTGGCTCTGAAAACTGCCAGACAGCCAGACACTACCACCTCACGGCGTCAGGCAATCGGACCAAGTGGGAGGAGGAGGATTGGGAATTGCGAATTGGAAACAAATCCATCCGTGCCATGTTCCCTTCTCTTGCTTTGGCCTTTTTCCCCGCGGCGCGCAACAAAACAGAAGAGATGCCAAAAAGAGGCAGTCGAGCGAAGCGGCGGAGAGTTGCCAAAACCCGGGGAGTGCGAGAATGCGTGCGAATGGGCAGGCGAATGGGCAGGTGTATTACCAAGCAACCCTCTGAATGAAGCCCTCTTGCTGCTTTGGCTGCTTTGGGTCTCAGTGTTTCACCTGGGGGTACTGGTCCGCGTACTGGCTGGAACTGGCTGGCTTGTCTGGAAAACAAAGGGAAAGAAGAAAAGAGACCACCTTCCACCTTCCAGCGGACGGAGGGGCCGTCGGTTTTGCGGTGCTTTCTAGAGGCCCTTTTCGACGGCTAGGCCAGAAACAGGTGCCAACAGCGCCCCAACAAGCGAGTGCACCACGGCGACGCGAACGATACTGTGCCAGACGTCTGTTGTTCACAGAAATGTGACAAAAATAAAAGAAAGAGGAAATGAGAACAAATAGGCAGACCCCGGCCGCTAGCAACGGCCCCAAACGGGTAAGGTGTGTATGCACACAATTCTCCATTCTGAGTGGTCACCCTCTCGCCTGTCGTCGCTCCAAGACCAATGACGTGAGGGAAATCATCGGCAACGACGGCAGCGTCCGCGGTGCACTTCCAACGACAAGGGAGGCACGGAGCAGGCACAAGGGAGCAGCTTGAACGCTGAGAACGCTTTCTGAGGGGCCCGGATTTTCGGATTTATTGGAACGGCCAGGGTGCAACACACACTCCAACACACACCCGACAGGGGTCCAAAAGGCCCTGGAGGTGCTCAAAAGGGCTCCCAGTACAGTGCTCTTCCGGCTCCGGGGCGCTGGAAAGATAAAAGACAAAAGTCGAGACAAAAAAAAACCATCAAAAGGGCCCGGCTCCGGCTCCGGCTCCGGGTCCGTCCAATTGTCTTGGTTTTTTTCTTTCCTTCCTCATGATCTTGTAAAAAAAAGATGCAAGGAGGAGCAAGACATTTCATCTCTTTCGGTTGTCATTTTCCCCCGTCTCAACTCTCTTTTTTCCCCCTCAAGACCGGCGTGAAGCGGCAGCCACTGCAGGCAGACGCGAACCAGCCGACATGCGCCCGCCATTTTCTGTTGGGCCGTTTGGGCGCTGAAAAGGCAGGCGACGCAGGCGAGGCAGGCGCTGCGGTCCCGGCAGCAAAAGCACTTGCCCCATTCTGATTGACAGGCCGACAGGCTTCAGGAATGAAGACAAGGGGATTTGACACACATTTCCACGTCGTCGACAACAGACAGATCGGACCCGACACCCGGCGACAAGAAAACTGACAGAACTGACAGACCACAAAAGATTGGTCATTTGCACAAGCGCGACACCCACCTCAGACACGGCCAGGAGTCCAGAGGACTGTCTGGAGCACACGGGGCGACTGGAAGCGCCCCCGACCTAAAATGATGAGCGCAGGCTTCGAGGGGGAGGTCCGAAGGATATCGGGGATTAAAAACGGTCTGAAGGGGTCACTTTTGTTGGCGATGGTCGTCGCAAGTGGTCGGACCATAATGACGCACGTTGCAGGAGTTCGCAGTCGATCTAGCTCACAAGGGGACGACCTCCGTCCCCAGCTCTTCCCAAAGCCGTTGATCGCGGACCCAGGAGGGGGAGACGGGGGATGGCACCGACGACTCGGATTTCTTCCCACTGTTTCCACTGTAGACGCTGCACCTTGTGCATATTGGAAGGCTCCATTCATACCTCCTTCCCCGCGGCGGCGGAACAAACACACAACCTTCCGCGCCTCTAGCGTGCTAGCTTAAGTGCCCGCACTGGGGCTATAGACAAGGGGTGTCTCGCCAAGTCGAACTTTGGGCTTCTTTTCGTGGAAGCGCCTGCCACTTTGGGGCTAACCTTTTACGACATGACTCGATCTCCAGCGCGCGTCGTTGCCCGTCATCTTGCATCCTTCCTCCTTCGCTTCCCTTGGACAAAGCAATGGAGTGCTCGATCGCTCGATACTCGAGAGACAGCGAGATCACCATTAACCACCACGGTGCCACACGCGCGAACAATCCCGAGAGTGCGGCACTCTTTATACCTTGGCCCTGAATGCCTGTGTTGGGACACGGAGGACGACGGAGACGGGACCACACGGTCTCGCAAATTCACAAAATCCCGGGCGGGACAAGTGCAACAGGCGGGCACAGCAGGCACAGCAGCAACAGCAGCAGGAGCAGCAGGAGCAGCAGGAGCGGCACACCGCAGCACAGGCACACTCTCGATAACGGAAAGAATGTTACACGACATTACATCCGATTTGCACCTCCTATCAAGTGACCAGGGCGCTATCTCAGATAATGCATCAGTGGCACCGTTCATGCAACGAGGAGGAGGTCCCAAGCAGGGAGGCAGGCACTCTTCAAACACTGACACACAATGGAAACCACCTAACGCAACTAGAAAATCTCTTCCCATCCTGATGGCCCCATATGGGTACGGCGCCCGAACGGAAACTGGTTCAAAACAGATATATCCTCCGTCATCATCACCATGATCCTCGACCTCGACTCACCAACTCGCGGCAAAATCTTGATCCCAATCCCAGACAGCAAAAAGTCAACAAAATGTCCGGCTCATCTTCGTCCACCATCTCTCTAACACCCCGCCAAGGCCTAGGCTTGACCTCATGATCCACGGACGCCATCCATGATGCAAGGAGAAGGTGCTCCGCGCATGGTCTGTTCGGCTATCGTAACCGTTTACTCCGGCACACCGTCACGGCTTTGAGAGGATCCTCCAGCTTGTCCAGGCACAGTCCTTTCTTCCCGGTCTCCCACGCCTCCGAGATAACGCCCAGTCACGCTTGTTTAGTCGAAGTTGATCAAGCCATGTTGCCATGCCTCGTTCGGCCGAATTTGGACCGTTGAGAAATCGTCTTCAAAATCGTATCGTCGTTCCAACATCATCCGAGGCGTCCGGGGCATCCAGATCTAGATCCTGTTGGTTCTTCGTCAGCGACGCTATGCTCGTACCAGGCTCCAGGGAAACTACTTACCGGTTTCCTTTCTTCTCATTACCTCGGCGGCATCGTCTTCAAAGGTAGCTTCCTCGGCAGTCATTGATTACTATAGCAGGGTAAGTTCGTTAGAATGAGACCTCATCACCCATCTGAACCATATACACTCGTTTGTATGAGACCTCATCATCACTTTTATGCGTATCGGACATTAGTATCACTCATTCACGTTGCACAAGAGGGTCAGTTCAAGTTGGAGAAAGCTATCGGTGTTTTGTTTCAATGCCTAACACTCCATGCTATCTCTTTTTCCCAATTCCAAACCACTTTCCGTCCAAAAATGCCTTCATAAATCCCAATGAATCATGTTCCAGCACTGTACCTCCTGTGCCCTTTTCCATCGTCCTTCGCCCGATCCTCCTTGCATCATTGCCGTCCAGTGTCGAGCCCTTGGGTAAGTGGCGTCCCGGTGATCTTGTTCTTTCAGTGGTCTAGGTTGGTGCCCACTTTCCGTTTGTGAGGCGCTCTGGCTCTGGCTCCTCGGCCGTTGACTGGCTCGGAGTCCGAGCTGGCCGTGAGTTATAGCTTCTTAGAAGAATTCGTCCTCCTCAAGCTCGATGATGGTGTTCAAGGGTCGAGCATCATGGCGCCAGCTAAGGAACCACCGGAGCTCGCGGGCGTCTAGAGGCCTGTATTCGGGCCCGTCGAGGCGGAAGTACCATGTGTCATCGCTTCCCCGAACGTATTCGGCGTAATGGGATATCTCGTCACCTGGGCACCGAATGTGCTCGAGGACGAACCAGTTGGGCGGCATCTCTTCCGCCTTGAACCACTGCTCGTCGGGTTGATCTGAATTGATGACGTCCTCGGCAACTTCCGCGGTGACATCCTTGGTGTCGGTCTGGGTGATATCCTTGGCGATGCTCTCGGTAGCGTTCTCGTCAGCTTGACCCTCGGGCATAGGCTCGGTCTCCGAGTTGTGAGTCTCGGGCTCATCCCAGGGGACCCACGGCAGTGGGAGTTCCTCCTCCTGGTTGACCTCAAACACGGTCTCCGGCTCATCATCCCACGGCACCCACGGCACCCACGGCAGTGGGAGTTCCTTCTCTTGCTTAGCCTCAAGCCCTATGGATTCCTAGCCCACAGTGGCGATTGGCTGCTTCTCGTTCTCAAGCTTAGCCGCTTCGTGTAGGGCGGTTTGATGAAGCTTAGGCGGTAAAGAGGCCACATCCCCGACAATGAAGGCAATGAGTTCTTTGTACTCGGGCCAGCTGAGTGCGTCGACCGTCCCGTCATCGTTGAGCCAGTACCAGTTTCCGCAAGTCATCTTCGCGTACCTACCCCCGCCGGGGCGCTCCAAGATTGCGAGGATTTCCAAGTCGCCTGAGTAATTGGTGAGGTCGTACGGATTGCTCATGTCCTCCGACTTGTTGGATGATGTGAATTGGTTGCTGGCTGGGCTCCCGCTGCGCGCGGTCGAGGGCGAAGGGGTTTCTTCGACGAGCAATGTTCTGTCATAGTGAATGTCATCGCCGGATAGGGCGATAGGATCAAAAGTGATAGCCGTGGGCTTCTTGGCGGAAAGAGCGACCGTGAAACCAGTCATGGCCTGGTACTCGTAGACATTGTCCGGGCTGGAATATACCGTGGCAGGTGATCCGGGCTCGGTGGCGGTTGTCTTGGTATCATTTGTTTCCTCGCTAGTGTTGGTCCTATGAAGAGTTAGTAAAGGCGCTTCAAGTGAAAGTAAGTTGGTGAGGACATGATGACTTACTCATTGGACACTTTTCGAGTATGAGAGAAAGGCTCCCCAACGGGGGAAGCAAAGATAGGCTTTTGGGCGCGAGGGCCGATCGGAGTCTGCGGAAGCGTGCTCTTAGGGGYCCGGGCGGGAGGGTTGATAGGGGTTTGCGGGGCCGGAGAATTGTCCGGGGTTTCGACGAAGAAGCCGGATGCAGTAAAGCGGGTGGAAGAGGCCTCGGTAATCTGTTGGATTGGAGCGTTGTCCGGGGATTCGACGAGAAATCCGGATGATGTGAAGCAGGCCGCGGTACCCTCGGGAGTCTTTGGGGCGGGAGAGATGGGCGGGCTGGGCCGGGTGTTGGCCTCGATCTGCTTTGCGAGGGCGATGGCGTCTTCCTCCGAGTCGGCGAATGTTTCGAGGTCCTCCATGTCCCATTGTTGAAAGGTCGCTTCGATGTCTCGGGCTAGAGCGATGGTGTGCTCCACGGGGTCAGAGAAACACTCGACCTTGTCGAGTTCGTCGCACAATCTGTTGACCTTTCTGGCAAAGGCGATGATTTCCTCCTCGGTGTCGCTGAAGTCTTCGAGTGAGTTGAAGCTGCTGTCGGCTTCGTCGGAAGAAGATCGCGGAAACTCGATGTCGTCTTCTTCGTCGTTATAGTTGTAGAATAGCTCGTCGTCCTCGAGCTGCTGGGTAGGGGCTATCTTGAAGTTAGCTTCGATCTCTTTGTTGTTGGAGTTTCATCTTTGCTTACCAATCTCGGGTTCGGGACGGGCCGTCTTGATGTCTTCCTCATCCACCTCGTAAATGGTGGAGAGTTTGCAGATAGGAGTGTGGACTATTTCGATGTTAGCTTTGATCTCTTTGTTGTTTTGTTGTTAGCTTTGATCTTGACTTACCAGATGCAGGAGCGGGACGGGCCGCTTCGACGATCTTTGTCGTCTGATCATTGAAAGTGGCCTTGGGCCCAGAAGTGATGGAGGCATTCGAGGGAAGTGAGTGGACAAGCCACATCTTGTCATCCTTGAGATATTTTTCGAAGGACTTGGGATTGAAGATGTCGGAGGCCAGGCCACCGAAAGAGTCGTTGTCGAAGATCGTCATGATGGCGTCCTCGGAGATTGGGGCGGATGCGGATACCTCGATGATATCCATGGTGGGGCGGACATGGCGATAGATGTGGAGGCTCGCCTCGGCGGGAACAATGGTGATAGTGTCATTGCTGTCGGCGGCTATGTCGAGGGAGTTGTTGATAATGTCGTCCACGCCCTGGGTGATGTCGGCAGTGGGAGCGATTGTGAGGGAGTCCTCGGTGGTAGTGAGGTCCGTGGTGATAGTAGTAGCCTTGGGCGCGATGGTGACCTCGGCAGTGTTGTCGATCGTGGAGTTGATGTTGTTCTCCGGAGCGGCGGTGACCTCCGAAGCAATATTGTTGTCTGTGGTAGTGTCGACATTGATGGTAAAGGCGAAGATCAGGCTGGTGAGGCCGATTAAGGAGGCGCTGGTGATGAGGATAGTCATGACAACCAGGGCGATGATGGCCTTCGTCGAGCTGGGAGTATCCGCGCGAGGCTTGGAGTCGTCCATCGCTGTGGTCGTCATGTTGGGAGTCGATTCGTCGATATCGAAGATGTTGATGGAGGCGCTGTCAGCGATGCGAGCAGGCGCAGGCGTGATGGTCTTGATGATAGAAGACATATTGTCGATAGAAAGACGGTGTGAGGTGAGAGGTAGATGTGAGGAGAGGAAGATGAGAAGAGGTGTCAATGTAATAGTCGCGCTGCGAGGCTTGACTGGTGGTAGATGGGGGAAGATGTTGCGGTAGAGCGGCAAGATCTTGAAGATGTTAAAGGTCGATTGATAGATGCCGCGAGGCGAGTTGTGTGTGTGCGTAAGGACGTTTGATTGACTTGGTCAAAGATAGCAGAGTGCTTGTGCTTGCGCAAGAAATTGTTTCTCCGAAGTGAGATGATGAGAGAAGGATTCAGTTCCAGTTCTGGGATCAGAAGATCTGCTCTTATACTCTCCCAGGCTGGGCCCTTGCTACTGCGTTGCTGGGTGAATCCAGGACCGTTTAGATGACCTGTTCACCGTTTAGTAGGATGTTCATATTGTTTGCTTCGAGTGTCGCCGTCGAAGCGGGTGGACAGTGGTGGCGACGAGGTTGGTGATGCTGTTGACAGGCGACCGTTGGTGTTTTGGTTGTCATGAGCAACACGGCGACAATGTATTACACCTGATTGGTCCAGACGGCCAGAGACTGTCCGGACAAGGAAGGTGGTCTGTGAACAGGCATGAACAGCTATTCCTCGGGGGCTGAACGGTGATGAACAGGGCTGGATAGGGCTGAACAGTCATCTGGGCCTAGCAACGGGGAAAGGGAATGGAAGAGCGGTTGCCCCGGGGACTTTTCCGGAGGAATTCGTGATGCCATGTCTGGCGATAGTCAAATTTGCAGCTGTTGCCAGTCAAGCTGACGGCTCTCGAGTTTACTGAACAGCCTCCAGTATCACAGGAGTCCAGGAAGCTCATGAAAGTTGGTCTCTCCGGTGACAGGCTATATCCAGACATTTGAGTGTCACTTCAGCGACAGTCAGATTTCTAGCTGTCGCCGACTATGCCAGCGGCGCTCGAGTTCACCGACCAGACTTCACAGCCGCAGAAGTTGGAAGTTCATGGAAGCCTGGAGCTGGACGTACTGAGGACTGTTCAAACCAGGACATCGGGGCCGTCACAGCCGGCGACAGGCAAATGTACAGCTGGTGTCGACCATACTGACGTTATCCGGGTTCACTGAACGGTCGTCACAGCCGTAAAAGCTGGAAAGACATGGAAGACTTGTATCCTTGAGGACTTTTGCCCGGTGACGAAAGGATCGGGTGAAGTACTCGGTAACAATGGGATTGTGGGTGTCTAAACTGACCAGGAACGCAATGCCAAGACATCGCGATGTGCTGAGCGTGAAGGCCTCACGAAGTGCATAACTTCCTTTGTAGGAGACACTCCACAATAACACCGCCGGATCGTCATTTAGTACGGCGATGGAAGTTGATATCGGCTGTTTAGTTCATGTAGTAATCCAAAATGGATTTTGATAACTTTATATATGACACGCGGGGTTGTAAACGAAAATGTGAAGGTAGGCTCATGATGTCGCTTGTTAGATACATCAGCGAGTGCGTATGTTCTCGTTCTCGGTGTTGTGCTTTTGTCATGACAGCACAATCAATCGAGCATCACTGATTGTGTGATTGTTTCCATGCCCAAGTTTGTCGTAAATCCACTGTTCGTTCTACTGCGCATATGATCATTTGCAAACTTTATTGTTGAAGCATGTTCCCGTCGAGTGGTCGTTGAACAATGCAGTCGGGTGTTTACGGCAAGTGGTTTTTAGGAAGACGGGAGGCAAGTGTTAGTGAAACCCGGCCTTTACTGCTGGTACAGAAGCTTTGCACTAACATCGCCGGTTTGCGCCAAGTATTTTCATTCGTGGGACTGCAGGCGAGAAGATGCACTATCGTACACTATCGATCCAGCATGCACTTAAGCGGACTGATAGTTAGCACGACGATAGCCTCGGTCGCTCTACGACCGCCTACGGACAATCACCAGTTGCAGGAAACATCGGAAAATCATTTCAGTCAAGCCATCGGATAATTATTTCAACCTATTATTCACATAATCATCAGAAGTCATTGTCACAAGTCATGATAGTGGTCAAGTTTCACTGGTAGCAGTTTATTGTGCTATTCTCAGTGATATCCCGATAACTCCCCAATCCTTGCCCTTCGTCCCATTCCCCAAGTCCTGATCAGTGATCCCATCCTCCCTCGGCTTGACCCGTACCCCGCAAAGTCAATCTCAACGTCAGTCCTTCCTTCCTTCCTCTCGGGACGGGAGATCTACCAAAGCCCATCATCCTCCCAAACATCCTCCTCATCCTCTTCCTCAATACTCTCCATCTCCAAACTCCAAACACACCACTTATTCATCTTCCTCTTCTTACCCAGCACCGCCCTCACCCAAGTCTTCGGCTCTCTCTTGGCCTCCGGCTCGTCAAAAGCGTGTTCATCGCCATCCCTCCAACGGCTAAACTGATCCAGCTCGTGAGCGTCAAGCAACCGGAACATCCCCTCATACATCCAGTAGACTTGCTCATCGTTGCCCATCACGAATTGCTTCTGGCCATCGGGGTAGTTGAAGAGGCCGACTACGCTCCAGTCTTCGCCGAGATCTTGGGGGTCTTTCCAGGTGGCGAGGGTGGCTTCCCAGGCGGCGAGGGGGTCGGAGGAGTTGTAGTCCTCGTCGTCGGCGAGGTCGGTGTAGGAGAGGAGTTCGATGCCGGTTTGGGGGTTGTCGAGGGTCATCAGGTCGGTGGGTTCGCGGTCGATGAGCTCGATGGGTTGGTTGTGGTAATTGTCAGAATCATCCTCTTCGTCGGATCCCTAATCCTCGGAAGCGACAGTGATGTCCTGCTTGGCTGCATCGGTTTGCTCGCCGTCGCACTCCTCATCCTCCATGCTCTCAATGATGGCAATTGCATTGCTAGTAATGATTCCCTGTTCGGCGTCCGCTTGTTGTTTCTTGTCAAAATCCTCGCGAGTGATGACGGGGGTTTGTCTGATCCAGGTAATGAACTCCTGGTACTCGGCCTTCGACATTCGGCGGATCTCGTCGTCGTCTTCGAGGGCGTACCAATAGCCGCAAGTCATTTGGACATATCGGCGGTTGGGGTCGAGGCGTTCTATGATGAGAGTGACTTCGAGCTCGGAGGGTGAGAGGTGCGAGTAGTTGTACATGTTGTCGAAAGAGGAGGCGCCGGGAGTGGTGGGAGGTTTGTCATTGTTGCTTGGCAGTGCCGCATCCTCAAACTTGTTGTCGACTTCGCTGGTGTCGGGGGTGGAGTACTCCGTGTCGGGAGTACCCGGAGTGGTGGCGTTGCTCGCATCGCTGTCGGTAGTCTTGTCTGTCTCGGTTGAGGAATTGGTACTGCGCAAAACGTTAGCAAGGCTGCTGTGAGTATGAGGTAGGATTTGGTTGGATGACTTACTCATTAGACAATCTGCGAGCATGATGAATGATGACGCCTTCGGTGTCGACAACCTTCTCCTCGGAGCTGATGCTCTCCTTCTTGTCGGTCAAAGGCTTGATGTCGGCAGTGATGGCCTTGTGGTCTTGAGTGCTTGGCTTGGTAACCTTGGCGACTTGCTTCTTGGTCTGAGAGAGGGCGATGCATAGCTCGGGCTGGTTGGCGACAGCGTGCACCCACTGCATCTTATCTTCCTTCAGGAAACGCTCGAAGTTGTGGCCGATGCTTGAGGCGGATGCGCCCATGTCGGCGACGTCGGCGACGTCGGTGATCTTGGAAGCCATGGATCTGTTGACTTCGATGATGTTCATGGTGGGGATAACATGGGAGTAGGTGTGTTTATCGGCCGTAGAGGTGTTGACCTCGATGATGTCCATGGTGGGGAGGATATGATGGTAGGTGTGCTTCTCATTTTCCTCATTGGTGAAGAGCTGCTCGTTGGCGATGGATGGAGTGGCGTTGCGGTTGTCGTCAGTGATGGTGTCGACATTGTGGATGAGATCGTCTTGGTGAGAGACTTCGGCAACTTGAGCAGACTTGTTGTCCTCCATGAGGAGAGGCGCGGTAGCTTGAGCGTCGGTCGACTGGGTGGTATCCTTGCAATTGTCGACGATGTTGGACAAATGAGTCGTCTTGTTGACCTCGGTTGGGGTGAGGTCCTTGATGATGGTATGGATGATGGCGTTCATGTGCCGAGCTTTCTTGATGTTGTCGATCAGGCCGACTTCCTGAGACGAGTCACTGAGGGAGATTGTTTGGAATTCTTGAGGAGTGTTGAGGATGTTGGCGATCTCAAAGGCCTCAGTGGAAATGGGCACTAAAATGGCATGGTTAGACTTGACCAGATACTCGAAGCTGCGACTATTGTGGACGACTTACCATGAGCAACGCTTGATGCGGCAAAGGCTGCGATGGTCATTTCCTTGATGACGGCAATGGAGGGGAACGCGAGGCGTTGGGCTTGCGTCGTGAAGGCGAAGGGCCAGAATGAGATGGCCATTGCGATGAAGTGAAGAGTGAAGAAGTTTTATCACGAAGGTAATAAAGTAAGAAGATAATGAGAGATAATGAAGGATGGTAAGGCTTTGCGTTGGAGTTGCAATGATGCGTGGGGTGTCCTGATGTTTTTGGATTGAGGAGGAAGGATTCTGGTTCAGGATCTGGGACAGTGGGAGATATTCTTATACCCTACCAGGGGAAGCGGTGCTTTCAACAGTCGCTGGCGACTGTCGACAGGTTTAGGTGGTTTGTTGACATGGTGATGGTGTTGAGGTTGACATGGCGAACGGATGTACAACACCTGATTGGTCGGTTCCAGGACCCTGAGTCCGGATAGGGCAGGTGAGCACTGAACAGAGATGAACAGCAGCCTAGTATTGCGAAAAACACTTCAGCCCCGTCGAATCCAGGAGTCCATGAGCTTCTATTTTACACTATTTGAGGACTGTTCACTTTCCACACAGGGAAGACGAGCGCTGAACAGCGCTGAACAGGAGCCCAGAACTGCGGATGACAATTCACTCTGAAGGTGACCGTTGAACTCAAGTCTATGATGCTCTCTGCGATGCTATCGAGGGCGGGTTTACAGCGTTGCTATGAGAGTTGACTGTCACGGAGTTTCCGCCTTCTCACGTGCCAAGACATCAACAGACAGGGATGGAAAGAGGACGACCGCTGCATTCATATGGCCGAGGACACTCGGCCATAACACCAGCACACGTTGTTCAATTGTGAGAAAATTAACGTGAGTAGGTAGGCATAAAAGCGACGGAAGATACGGTCTACAAAGTTTTGAGGTCAAGCTATGTATTCAGAGGCAGTAAGACATCACGATTATGGCACAGAAGGAAGTTGCTGTGCAAATGAGGCTTCACTTTCACGATCATCAGGGCCACCACCGGTAGTTCAGTGAGTTTTGTACACAACAGAGGATGGAATCATGACCATAGCAATGCATATGTAGTCAATAAGCAGAATAAGAGTCACTTACGAAGCTTTTCATATATGTCACTCGTGAGGTGAGATTCAGCGAAGTAGTATCATCTGGCGAAAATGCAAGTTTCATGTCACATAACATGGAAATCACTTAGATGTGGGACAATGCACATGTAATCTCATCAACTTTCATTCATCACCCCTGCCCAGCTATCTGGTCAACGTCCTCCTATCCTTCCTTCATGAACCAGTTCGTTCCCAACACTGACATCCTGAACCAGATCTTCATTCTCAAGTCCAGTTAGTTCATCAGATGAATACTTTATAGTCCTCATCGTCCTCTTCATCTTCATCAATGACCTCCAGGCCCCAAACTCTCTCCTGACCATGATGATCCTCCACCTCCTCCACCTCGCCAATCTCCTCGCAGACTTCCTCATCCTCCTCGTTGATGACATCCAGACCCCAGACCGTCGCCAACCCGTTACGCTCCTTAACTTCCTTGACTTCGCAGACCTCCTCCTCAAATTCTTCATCCTCCTCCTGAATGGTATCGAGTCCACAAACGCTCTTCGAACCCTTCTCCTCCTCGACCTCCCCGTTCCAGTGAAGGACCGCGGCAGGATCAATGCTGCGCCAAAAGTTGAAGTCCTCTAACTCCTCATCAAGAAGAAGCATGAACGCCCCCTCATACTCCCAATACCATCTCTCATCGCTACCCAGGACGTAGTTTTTGTTTCCATCAGGATGCTCATACCAGCCCAGAACCTCCCAATTCTCACCCATGTCTTTCTCCTCCTTCCAGCAGAAAAAATCAGCAAGTGGGTGTCTCGGCTCTTCCTCGCTGTCGGACTCGTCGTCGGAGTAATAGGTGACCATCTCCACTCCGCGGGAAGTCGCAACGGCCTTGACTTTGGGCTCCCTCTCTTTCTTCTCATCATCACTAGTATCAAGCTTAGCAGCATCCTCAACCTCGGATTCCTACTCCTCGGTGTTGCTGGCAGGCTTAGCATCAGGATCATTCATCCAAGCCAAGAAATCCTCATGTTCGTCCGGGAGCATGCGGCTGATTTTGCGGCGGTCGTAGTAGATGTACCATTTGCTATTTATAAGGAGGACGTATTGGAGGCCGTACTCGGGGCGGTCGAGGATGTGGATGATATCGAGGTTGTCGTGCGAGTCTTTGGTTGAATCATTGCCGCTGTTGTAGTCGTCGTCGCTGGCATAGACGACGCTGGAGTAGGCATCGGCGTCGGTGTCGCTGGCGAGATCGGATGCAGTGGGCGAAGGGGTGCCGCGTGAGGAAGGCGCGGTCGGGAGGGTGGGGAAGGATTGGTAGTTGGTGGGGCCGCGGGTTTCATCCTGAATTGGAGAGCCATTGTCGCGGGAAGAACCGCTTTTGTCGCAATGTTCAGGGGTCTTGATTTGACTGCGCTGGTCCTGAGTGTGGTTGATATCCGATTGGGAGTACTCCGTATCTTGGGTTTCGGCAGTGGTCTTGCTTTGGTCGCTATCGACAGTGAACTTGGAGTTGTTCGAAGAAGTGGTGCTGCAGAAGGTTAGTACCCGCTCATGCACATGTGATGCAGATGCAAAGGGATGTGGGTAACTTACTCGGTAGAATCCTTGCGACCGCGATGGTACTTGTCGCTCGAAACGACGTCGGCGTCCTTGGACGAAGCCTGAGCGTCGAGGACAGGGAAAGAGAAGTAGTCGGTTTGAGCGGCACTGAGAGAGGAGGGGGCAATGTTGCCGTCGCGCTCGTTGGTGTTGTCGATGCTCATGTCATCGTCGATGTCGGTGATGTTGATGTTTTCGGCATTGGCCTTGGTGACAGGTCCAGCCTTTTCAGAAAAGTTAGCGATATGCGGGCGATTATGAGGCACGATGTTATGGTTGGAGCTTACCTGGTTGGTGGGATCCTTTGCGAAAGTCATGGCAATGGGAGCCTCGAAAGACCCGTCGATGATCGACTTAATGATGGCGACGTTGGGGAGGGGAAGGCGGTAAGCATGGACGGCAACGCCCGAGGACCAGAGAGAAGAAGACATGATGATGTTTGTGGTAGATTGAGTTGTTGTTGCGACGATGTGATTTGGGTTGCGAGTCGATATGCTGACTGTTGTCACGCTTGGAGGTCCGACAGTTTTGGGATGCAGAAGGAGGAAGTCCGGTGGATGTCTGGGCCAGCGAGGGAAGAATCTTATACCCTTGGATAGGTTGGCTGTCGCCGACACTCTGAAGCTATCCCCACTTGCGACTATGGGCGAACTGTTTGGCTGTTCACATCCTGACGAGGTTATTCGGGGGTGAGATGCCGTTGCGCGGGCAATCGACGAGGTTATGGATGCTCATAGCTTCCTGGAGACGTAAACAGAACAGGCGGATTCACGTTCAGTACTTGAACAGTGGTGCTGGCTGTGGATGACGCCAGCCTGACCTGAACAGTATTGTGAACAGCTGAACAGTGGCTGGAAGCTATTCAGATACAACACCGGCACTGGGACACTCCATGTTCATGTCCTGTACGAAGAACAAGACTTTTCGTAACGTGCGCGATGTATTAGCAGGGCAATGTCACATCATGTTAAAAAGAACGAATGGAACTGTTTATAAGGAGTTAGAAAGCAATGACAGGTATGCAAATTTACATTGTCGCCTACCGAGGGCAGAACTTTTCCACGAGGGTATGGCAGTACTTGGCATGATATGTGTGTACGTCTTACCTCGAAACGGTACAGCAGGCCAACAATGATATAGTAAGCTGATGACATGATAATTGGGAGGCCTTTTCAGGCAACAGGCCACAGAGCAAGATGAGGGGACATTCTGGCCAGAAGCTTTCACACCCATGGATTAGAGCGCGAGTGCTTGATTACGCAGAAGTACATACCTAGGAAGATCTACTCATCTACATCATCAACATATGGACTCAACGCCGCTCATTGTTGGAGAGGTGGCAAAGCAAATCACAATGGCACGATTACAACATGAGCAAGTAACAGTCATTAATCAGTCGCAGAGGAGTTTAAGTTGCAGTTTATAACTTTCTATTTCCTAATTGTTCCTCTTCTCATACCGCATCCCAATGATCATATGGCTTAATCCCTCTATGACCCCTATCCTTCAACCTTGTG
Source organism: Neurospora pannonica FGSC 7221 (assembly GCA_009805235.1). Lineage (NCBI taxonomy): Eukaryota > Fungi > Ascomycota > Sordariomycetes > Sordariales > Sordariaceae > Neurospora > Neurospora pannonica. The sequence goes on from RANY01000003.1 coordinate 85,768, forward strand.
GCCGGTGATCTCCTGACCAATTTCCTTGAACCATGACCCTTCCTCAAGTTGTAACACTCTACCTCTTTAAGACTCCTCTTCCTCCTCCTCAGTAATGTTGGCAAGTCCCCAAAGGCTCAGGGCCGGATCCTCCTCAGCTGCATCGACCAGAGCCGAGCCATCCTCCCTCCGGCGGTTGAGTAGATCCATCTCGTCTTCCATCAGGCGGCGGTACTTCCCCTTGTACTCAAAGTACCATCTGCTATCGTTCGCCAAAGCGTACTTCCTATCGGCATAATCCGGGTGGTTGAATGACTTTACGATACCCCAACCTTTGCCTAGCTCATAACGTTTCTTCCAGCGAAGGAGTTCTGACCAGTCCTCTTCTTCTTCTTCCTCTTCTTCCTCAGCGATACCATCGTCCTCTTCGGGATATTCCTCGAGGATCTCCAGACCGTTGGAGTTCTAATCCGCGGGCTTGGGAGTCCATTGGGTACTGAGGTGCTTAGGACGATCGTTGGCGTCGACTTCCGGTTCATTATTGTCCGGTTCGTTGTTGTCTGGCTCCTTTTTGTGGATAGCGGCAGTGCCGGAGGCGTTGACCTCACCGATCCATTGCAGGAACTCTTCGTATTCGTGCTCGACCATCATTCGCATGTTCTTTTTGTCTTCGAGGATGTACCAGAAGCCACAGTTGAGTTTGGCGTACTCGATGGCGTATCCGGGGCGCGTGAGGATGGTCATAATCCAAAGATTGTCAAGATCCTCTTGCGTGAAATTGAGAGGGGTGTAATCGTAGAGGCCGGCAAAGGGTGGTAGTGAATCTGTGGTAGGGATGTCGCCTTCGGATTCGAGAGCTGGCTGGGTGTCGTCTGCGTCTTCGGGGGAGACTTCGCCGGGCTCCGTGAGGATGATCTCCGGAATGGTAGGTGGTTGGGCATCGCACTCCGTTTCGGGGGTGACATCGGCGCTCGAGTCCGGGGAGGTGGGAACAGTCTCGGTAGACTTGTCAGTGTCGACAGTCTGCTGGGTTTCGTTGGACACATCGGTGCTATCAAAAGTTAGTTTGTCGTCTTACAAAACAAGGGGAGTTGTGGTGGACAGGATGACTTACTCGGTGGATAGCTTGCGCTCGCGCTGGGGGATGATGTCATCCGGCTGCAGAAGATCGGACGAGCTGCATGTGTTGACGGCCCGTTCCGGCGGATTGGCAATTGTGGGGATGCTGGGGCTGGCTGCGGCTTTCTTCCCGCCTTCATCATCCAACTTCACACTTGGGACGAATTTTTTCTTCCCGACAGCCTTGGAAGAAAGGATCGAAGGCTTGCGCTTGGCTGGGCGCGGAACCGCCCACATTCGATCCCCATCGAGAAAGCGCTCGAATTCGTTGTACTCGATGCTGAAGCTAGACGCGCCAAGATCCTCCACAGGGTTTGTGACATCGCTGGAAGAGGAAGTGCTGTTGATCTCTACGATCTCCACGAGCGGAGCGACATGATAGTACGAGTGAACCTCATCATTGGGAGCGCAAGTGCTGTTGATTTCGACGATTTCATTGATGGGAGCGACATGTGGGTAGATGTGGAACTCAGAACTGGGAGCGGAAGCGTTGTTGATCTCAACGATGTCGATGATCGGAGCGACATGGTGGTAGGAATGAACTTTATCATTGGGAGCGAAAGTCGGGAAGTCATCGGTGCTGGCGGCAACGGAAAAGGTAGGCTCATCGGTCTCTTCAATGGTGCTGGCGGAAGGCGAGGTGTCGGCGCTGGTAGTCTGCTCAACGATGTGGGTCGGTTCAGCGTCTTCGGTCTGCTCATTCCCAACATCGAGAATGAGGGTAATTGTGGTAGCTTTGGCGGGATCAATGCCCTGAATATGGTTAGTATCGACTTTTTCACCATTGGAAGAGGGCAGCTTACCTTGTTCTCGAGAAGGGAACGCTCAGACTTGTTGGTCGTCATGAGATGATCGACCGGGCCGGACGAAGTGTCGTCGACAAGAATCGATGAGGCCCGCGCAAAGGCATAATCGGCAATGTCCATCACGTCGGCGATGGTTGGGAAGGAAAGTCGGTACATGTGGGCACCGAAACCCGAGGACCAGAGAAGAGAAGACATGATGATGATGGGTGAGGGAATGATGTGTGTTTGTGTTATGATGGGTTGAGGTTGCGTCTCGATGTGGTCGAGGTTGCAGTTTGGAAGTCCTGGGTTTGGATGAGGGAGGAAGAAATTCTGGAGACGATGGGGAATGGAGGCGCCTATATTATACCCTCCATCAGGTTGGCTGTCGCTACGACCATGGGTGCTGTTCTTGACTCTGGACCTTGGTGAAGTGTGCTGGTTTGTTTACATCTTGATGGCGTTGATGCTCGTTACTCGGTCAACCGTAGACGAACAGCAAGGATGAGCCCCGAGCAATAATGCTGTTCATAAATGGTACATGATTACCTGAATAGTCTTTTAAACAGTGGAACAGGTGCTTGAGGCTCTTCAGATATCATAGCAGCACTAGGATGCTGTTCAAGGCGAGCTGGAATTCTTGTGCTGTACGATGAACAAGGACTCCAGTAGTATGCGGACAATACACTGGTAGGGCAATGTCATATCACCGAGCCTGTGATATCCAATACAGAGGTTGAGGGAAATTCCTACATAGAACTCGATAGAAACAAAGAACATCCCAATATCCGCATTGTCGCCAACGAGCTCATTAGCTTTATGCCTCAGTCCTTTCTGGATACATGCTACTTCGGCGAGATGCAATAATACAAACATGACGCATCAAGTTCAAGACAAGACGAATGGTGAGTCCTAGCTGTTGATAGCCTACAGAAACAAAATAAAAATTATCCCAGCCAGCCTTCTGTATCTGATGGATCAAAGTGTGAGTGTTGGACTATGTGTGAGGACCTGCTCGGGAGCATCTAAGCACTCTACGAATTGCCTCGCGCTGTTGTCCTTGAAACCCAAAAAGTCCTTGGCTGGTGCTAAAGAAGTTTTACGAAGGGAGAATGAGGATAATCAATTTGTGATCACCGAGCAAGCCGGGGGCATTTATGTACAATAGAAAATTAGATATTCATTGAAGCAGCAATATCACGATTGTGTGGCAATGTCAGGTAGTTACAACTTATATCAACCCAGAACGTAGGTATGGAAACAGCCCATACATTATTTCGACCATCAAGATGCCCATTGGTTTCATTCCCGCTCCTAGTTCCAAGTATTGTAAGGCAAACCCATTGATAACCACCGTGTCCTCGTATGGCTGCTCGTAAACCCTGCCACTGACAATCCCGCGTCTCCTTTCTTCGAGCCATGTGTCCTCCTCATGATCTTCCGCTCCTCGAGCTCAACACTCCTCCTCTTCGTCCTCCTCACAAACATCCGAAAGTCCCCATTTGCTAACCCGAACCGGCTTCTCAACCACCTCGTCGGCTAGGGCGAAATCGTCTCCCTCCCTCCAGCGGTTGAGCCGATCGAGCTCATGCTCCGTAAGACGCCGGAACATGCAGTCGCAGCTAAAATACCAGCGGTGATCGCTCGCCAGCACGTAATGCTGGTCTCCGTGAGGATGGGGGAAGGACCAGGTGATTTCCCAGTCGTCGCCTAGATCGTCCCTGGTCATCCACTGGGGCACCTCCGCCACGAATTGAGCGTCCTCGGTGAACTCTTCATCACTATCTTTGGGATGATCAATGAGCTCTTCGTCGCTGTCTTCGGAATAATCAGAGATCTCCAGGCCGTTGGATTCCTAGTCCTTGGGCATGGGAGTCCAGGAGGGGCTCAGCAGCGAATGATCGATTGTAGCCCGGTTATTGTTGTTGTTGAAATTGGAAGGGGTAAGGTTAACTGCGTCGATCCAGTTCAAGAAGCTCTCGTACTCATCTTCCACCATCTGCCGGACATTGTCGTCATCCTCAAGCCAGTACCAGTAGCCACAAGTGAGCATGGCATACTGGTTGCCGCTGATCGGGTCGGTAAGCATTGTAACGAAGTCCAGACCTTTCAGATCCTCCTGGGCCAAATTCTGACTGGCGTAGTCGTAGGCACGGTTGAAGGTGGGGAGAGAGGCCCTGGTTGGAATGCGGGAGTCGGGCTCAACTGCGAGGGAGGAACGAGTATGGTCCGCGTATTCGTTGGAAATATTGGTGGGAGGAGTTAATATGATTTCCGGGATGGCGGGAAGAGCCGATTTCTCGTCCGATTCGATGACGACGTTGTCGGGCGACGTGTAGGCTGTATTTGGTGTATCGGGCGCAGTGTCGGCGATCTGGGTGCTGACTGTCTGTGTGGTTGCGCTTGATGAATTAGTTCTATGAGAAGTGGAAGTTAGTAAATGCTCGATTGGATAAGTGTAATTGATTGGGAGGACTTACTCGGTAGAAACTTTTCTGGTACGCTGAACCGTGCTGTCGTCCGACTGCGCGACATGGGATGGAACGTGCTTGCCATCTGCACCTCCTCCCACGTGGGTGGGGCGGGCCGCGTTTGCATTTTGACCGTGTGTCTCGACCTTATTAACGACTGCCTTCTTCCCAAACACGCACTTTGCCGGGCGCGGAATCCACATCATTCGATCCTCGTCGAGAAAGCGCTCAAAATCGTTGTAGTGACTGCTGGAAGCGGAAGCAGCCGAGTCGTCAAGGTCATCAACGGTGGAAAGGTTGATCTCGAGGATATCTATGACGGGGAGGGCATGAGTGTAGACGTGAGCTTCGGTCTCGGGGTTGCTGGAATCCAGGTCTTGGAGGATCATCGGGGCGCTGTCGACAATGTCGATGTTTGAAGCTTCTTCGCGGGTGTCATTGCCAGGGAGGGGACTGTCAATATCCTTGGTGAACTCGGTGATAGTGGCACCAGTGACTGAAATGAAATGATGATGGCCGGATTGATGAAGAGGTGCGTAGTGGCTTCATTGGTTGCCTCGAAGGCGCAGGTCGCTTCGGTATCCTTGATGTCTTGGACGCCGACATCACCGGGGAGAGCAATGTTGAACCTTTCCTTCGCCTTGAGTACATGGATAATGTTAGTATTTCGACATGCTTGATGTTGAAAGACAGTATGCTTACCTTTTTGGTAGTAGGGAGACGATTAGAGGCATCTTTCATCAGCGCGAGCGCGGTAGAGGCAGCATCGGCGACGAGGATAATGTCCGCGATGGTCGGTAAGGAAAGTCGATAGGCGTGCGAGCCCAAGTGCCAAAGAAAGGAGGCGGCCATATTGATGATTGGCTTCATTGTGGGAATGAGAGGCTAGATGTTGTTAATTTGGTGACTTGTTAAGCTTGAGAGTGCGTGTCAATGATGTTGACGGTGCAGTTTGAGAGTCCTGTTGCGGGATGCAGAAGGAAAAAGTTCTGGGACAGGCTTTGGAATGGAGACAATCATCTTATACCCCTCCAACAGGTTGGCTGTCGCTGTTTAGACCTGGGTGAAGTGTGGTTGTTTGATGGTGTCGATGCCCGTTACTCGGTTAACCGTCGACGACGAAGGATGATCGTGGAATCACCAAGGTGACAACAGCATAGGTGGACCTTGAACAGTGGTCCTGTACTCAGTGTTCAGTCCTCGTGAACAGTCCCCCAAGTCCAGGTATAAGGGCAAGCCGTAGGTATCGGAATCTGTGGAGGTAGATGTGCATAAGAACGGACAAGGGATATGCACTTCTCGACTCCCTAAGGCGGGTGGTTACAAGTCATTGTGTATTGGCAGCTGGTGGTTACCTAGTACTCCTAGCCATAACACAGCTCTAGGTACATTGGGATCGCAAGTTAAGGGAAGAGAAATTGGTTGTACAAACATGAAGGCTGCAAATCAGAAGACACTCCTCAATAAAACAACGACCCATATATCTACAAGTGAAAAAGGGAGAAGGTAACATGTATACATGGCGAACATCGTCACGGAAGCCTTCTTATGAGCGTTATGTTCAAGTTTGGGATATTTTCCTACGAAAATTTCAACTCCACCAGGCGCCACTGCCAGCACAATCTCAATTATAGAGAGTAAAAAGTACGTAAAGTTTATTGATACAAGACAAGATCATCCATATGAGTCACTTAAAGCATTGCGTTAGTCACTTTGAAGTCAAATCGTAACAGTGTCAGCAGTCAAATTGATATGTAGACCATTCTACGAAAAAACTGTCCGCAAATTGTGAGAATGCCTAATTTCAGTCCTCTTCCACCTGCCTCCTGCATATCGAGCCCCTCCTTGAAATGGTCCTCAACTTGTCTCTTCGTTAATCCCTTCCCTCACCACAAATCTGGATAGTCCTCTTTGTCCTCTCCGTCCTCCTCCTCAATAGTGTACAAGCCCCATTTGTTCCACTTCTTCACCTCATACTCCTCCGCCGCCTCCTCGGCCTCTTCCTCATCCTCCTCAAAGACCGCATCCAGGTCCGGGGCCTTCCACTTGTGCTCCTTTCCCTCAGGCCTCTTCAACTGCTTGACGGGCTCATAAAGGGCAGACTTGTCGCCATCGCGCCATCTGTTGAAGCGGTCAAGTTCGTCTTCGTCGAGGAGGCAGAACATCCCGTTAATTAGCCAGTAGACGGCATCGTCGTTGCCAATGGCGTATTGTTTGTCGCCGTCTGAATGATCGAGGAGTCCGACGATGTTCCAGTTGTGACCGATGTACTCAGCTTCTTGCAACTGGTCGAGCTCGTTGGAAAAGTCTTGCGTGTTGTTGGGGCCGTTGGCGTCTGTAGGTTCGTCCTCGTAGGCGAAGAGCTCGATGCCCTTGTTTGCCTGGGTGGTCGACTCTTCCTTCGCAAGTCTCTCCTCCTCTTCAGCCCGCTTCTCGTCAAGCCAGAAGATGAACTCTTCATATTCGTCCTCAGACATGGTTTTGGCGGTTTTGGCGTCGTCGTCGAGGTAGTGCCAGGACCCGTTGGTGAGCAAGACGTAGGTAACGCCGCATTCAGGGCGCTTCTGCAGATCCAACACTTCCGACTCCTAATCGGTAATAGTAATGGTCTCGTTGGCGGAGTCCTGAATGTCGACATCTGCGCGCTGGTTGGTGATGAAGCTCGTCTCATCTTCCTCGGCAAGGAACTCGTTTCCTTCTTCGTCGGTGACGAGGACGACGGGAGGAGGAAGCTTGATTTCCTGCTTGTCCTCCTTAAAGCTGTCGAACCAAGCCAGGAGGTCCTCATACTCTTCTTGCGTCATCATGAGAGCATTGTCGGCCTCATCTAGACGGTACCACAAGCCGTCTGCGAGTTGAGCGTATGCGATACCATTGTCGGGGCGGTCAATAACGGTAGCAGTGTCCAGATTGATTGACTTTTCGGAAGACAAGTGAGACGAATTGTACCAATTGGAGGGAGTCCTCTCCACGGAAGTAGGAGTGGGCGCTTTGTCTTGAGTCCGAGCTTGCTCAGCCTCCTTATCGGCGGAAGGGATGAGTTGGTCGGCGGCGACGACATCGGGGACGGAGTACACAATATCCTCTGCGAGGGACTCGTTGCCCTCTTCGTCCGTGACTAGGACAACAGGTGGGGGAAGCTTAGCGTCCTCCTCTTTAGTCTTAAAGCTGTCGAACCACGCCAACAGGTCCTCATACTCCAATTGGCTCATCATCAGAGGGTTTTCGTCTTCGTCCAGGCGGTACCAGAAGCCGCATGTGAGCTGGGTATAGCTGATCCTAGTGTCCGGGCGCTCGATGACAATGATGGTGTCTAGATTGGCCATCTCCTCGGCCGACAAATGGGAGAAGTCGTACCATTCGGAGCGGGTGTTGTCAATCGGAGGAGGGGTGATTCCATTGTCGTCGTGCTTCTCAGAGTTTCCCGACTCCTTGTTGCCAATCAGGGTGACCTGGCTGGCGGCGTCGACATCGGGGACAGAGTAATCGGTGTCGGGAGTGCCAGGGACAGTTGAAGGCGACTCACTGTTGACAGTCTGCTCGCTTTCGGTGGAGAAGTTGGTCCTGTGAGAAGTTAGTATTTGTGCATCGCAATAGGAGGCGGGTTGGATCACATACGCAGTAGATTCTTTGCGAGCATGGTGAAGAACGGCTTCTTCAGCCTTGGGAACAGCGTCGCTCGAGATTGTGCTATCTTCCTCATTGACAAGCATAACCGTGCTGTTACTTAGGATTGGCGAGGCGATGACAGTCGCGTCCTTGGAGGGAACCTCGACGACTTCGATGATGTCGACAGCCGGGAAGGAATGGCGGTAAGAGCGCACTCCATTCGATGAGTTGATAGCGGAGTCATCGTCGTTGATGGTGGGAGTAGCTCGAGTAACAATCTCAGGAACGTCTTTGAGCTGAGCGGGGCAAGCTTCCTTGGTGTCAGTGTCGATCTCTGTATCGTCGGCGGTGGCAGTGCTGTCGGCGCCTTGGGTGACGGTGTTGTCGTCGGCAATTTCGACGTCCTTGGTGAGGTCGACATCCTTGGGGGCGACGACGAGCTCGGTGGTGTGAGAAGCCTTGTCGTTGTCGATACTGTTGGTGATGGTATGGTCCTTAGGAGTGGCAGACTCGATGCGCCGGGACTGTTTAGCGCCCTGAGCAGTCTGAGTGAGGTCGTTAGCATCGATATCGTCAGTAGAGGTAGTCAGGGTTAGCTGGCATACCTTGTCATCAGTGGGATGATGCTTATGATCGTGGCCGGCCTGCGAGGGCGCGACCGAGTTGAGTAACATGTTGACCGACAGCGCGGCGAACGACGCGATGGCGATAGCCTTGACAACGTTGGAGGTCGGGAAGGTGAGCGAGTAGGGGCCAAAGCCCAAAGAGAGGATAGGGAAAGACATTTTGTCAAAGATGGTTGTTAAGATAGAAGATGTTAGAGGGTGATGAGGCGTTGTGAGAATTTGGGTTGAGATCGCTTGTGTGCAAAGTTGCATGAAGTGATGCTTGTCCGGAAATTGGATGCGGAAGGAAGAAGTTCTGGGACGGATTCTGGGTGAGGTGGGAAATTCTTATACCTCCAGTTCTGGGGTTCAGGTTGACTGTCGCTTGAGACTTCGAATGTGTTGTTGACATGGTGATCAATGAACAGAATGTCTTGTTTACATGGTGATCACTGAACAGGTGTTGTGGTGGTTGACAGTCAAACGATGTCGGTCCGTGCGTCCAGCGACCTGTGGATGTATTACATGTGATTGGTCAGATCCGCTCATTTCGTCCGAACAGAGCAAGTGTCCAGAGACCAGTTCCCTGAACAATCATCCGAACTGCTATCTGAACAGTCATCCGAACAGTCCCGACGATGTTCATGTTATCTGAACAGCCTCAAAGTGTTCGGTATGCCTGCTCACCATTATTTCCAGAGTAACCTGGCCTTTAGGGAATTCCGTGGGCCCCATGCCAAGAGGCGACCCTGCAAGGTTTGGAGTGAATGTCGAGTACGAAGCTACAAGGGCATTGCCGGCGGCTGCCAACGCTCCGGGACCCGACTGTTAGGTCGCGGGACAGCACCGACAAAGAGGGGCCCGAGTCCATGGAATAACTACCCGCCCTCTTTGTCTTGACGACGCTTAGTCGCATCTTCAAGTAGGGGGGTTAGATGATGCTGACCAAAGTCTGTTCAGCGGCCCGGGCCGTACAGCGGATGCGGATTTCTATCTGCTTCTTGCGTTTGCGGCATCTGCCCCTGTCCCGGACCTGGTTGTGGCATCGGCGGCATCGGCTGCGGAGCCATCGAATGGGAAGGAATCGACTGAGGAGGCATTAATTGCGGAGGCGTCAAATGAGGTGGCAGCTGTGGGAAGCAGGGCGTGACTTGGTCGTGGCCTTGAGAAACCGGAATAGAGCTTCAATTCCTTCGGCGTTCTACCGCCGACTGGTGCCCGCAGAGTCCAACACGCACTGCCGCACACCCGGGACGCTAGGGCACCTAGGATCAAGCTATGAGTTCGGAAAGGTATACAAATAATCATGAATATTGATATTCTTGGAATAAAAGGAGTATTAGCAGCTGATTCAACTCACTAGATACAAAACCCACTTGCCTGTCCTCCAAAACCGAAGAAGAAAACCCCAAGACCAAAAACTTATACGCGAGTCTCCAGCTCTCATGCCTGGCAACTCCGGAAGAATCCAGCTTGACAGGGCCAGAGAGGCTACGAGGTGTAGCAACCGCCGGGGCAATGGAAGGTCTAGACGCATAAGCGGCGGCGAATGTCGTCGAGGAAGAAGCGGCTTGTAGTCCTCCACAATAACAGTCGATGCGCTAACATAGGAAACCCAATCCTCCGGTGGTTGTCGATCATTACCAGCTTGATGCGGATCGTCCGGCTCGAAGTATCCCCTCTCCGGTACAATTGATCGGAACCCGCTGTTTTTGTCGGGGTTGGACGGCTTGGGGCATCACGATGACCATGACCTTCCCGTCACAGTCCAGCTACATGATCGGCGATAATGGCGGAGAACGTGGTACAGCGAGGCATCCAATGAATCTCGAGGATGTAGCTCTGATCGGACAAATGTTAAGACTGCTACCTCGGGCGGGACGATTGTCCAAGGCGTGGAGCGCAAGGGAGGACGAGGAATCAACCCCTATAGTTCTTCCAGGTGTTCTGGTGTCCAGGTATCCTAGGACCTAACTGGTCGACCTCGCTATTCGTACTCCAGGCGCGGGACTGCCAGCAGGCAAGACGTGTATTCTACCCTGTGTCCCCCAAGGTAAATGGCAAGTTGTCTTCCTCAAGGACACGCCAAATCTCCACCTCATCCATTTTGAGCACCGGTTCCGCGAACCAGTATTCCACATGCTCCTCTTTCCGCAATGCTTCCGAACGCTGAACTTCTGGTATCAATCCTAGGTTATTTATTAAACGGCGGACTAGTGCTCTCTCAGTCTCCACCACTTGTACCAGAACCTTGCGGAAGTTAGATTCGTCTTTCCCTACTATCTCGGGCAATCTGATTGGGTGCCAGGCTGATAGTTTTTCGTTGTTGTCGTGGTTTGCCTCGTGGCTCGGAAGGGAAGTCTCGTTCGCGTCGCTAGCATCAAAGAGTTTGGCTATTGAAGGGTGGGGTGGTAAAGGTGTACTAGATGAGTTAGCACATCTGCCAAAAGGGAGACCGATATCACCTCTTCAGAATGGGGCTTGCTTGGTACTCATCAAGCCTACCCAGTCTTCCTGAACCCAATTGGCCGTCTGACTAGCGACGAGCCAACGAGGAATTCTATCCTCCTCCAGTTTGGCATCGAGGGCGGACTGTATCGCGTCCACGGCCAAGTCAATGACACCAACCTTCGGCACGGTGTTGTCGACGTGGGCCTCTCCCTTGTCTAGCCCGAGCACCTTCCTGACCATGAACTCAAACATCTGTTTCTCTGCCCGTTTCTTGATCATGATCTTATAAAGCTTGACTATGATTGCGTGCTCAAGAACGGTACGCTCCGAGGTTAGAGTACGCGATTGAGGAAAGGGCCAATTGTCGTCCAACAAGAGTCTCTTGAAGTCTTTGCTGTAGACGCTCGAAGAAAAAGCTCCAACCTCGTTGATGACTTTGAGCTGGATGAGGACAAACCTAATTTCACTCATGAGCGGAGAGGAGAACGGTTCAGCTAACAGATGGCTTAATGCTTCCACCACAGCCGTGTAGGCAGGTTCGTGGACCCTGTTATTGGCCTGGTGTCTTGGTTGCCGCGCCTTCTCGGCGAGCTTTGCTTGGGCTGTTGGCCATGGTGATAGTGGGAAACCAGTCGTGTGGTGTGGACGGGCAGCTGATGTGTGCAGTTGGAGAGGCTTCTGGCGAAGAAGAAGAAGAGGAGGAAGGAGAGATTGAACCATTACTCAAGGTGGAAGACGGAACAAAGCGAAAGAAAACGAGGGGCAGCTTGGAGAAGGGGAAACTTAGGTTGGTGCACGGTCTGTAACACCTACAGATGCAGTGGAGGGGAATTTCAAGTGAAAACGCTGAAATCCGAGGCGATGGGGAGGAATAACGGGGAAAATGCTTGATTGATGGCTTGTTTGGAGAGAAGAGGAATGGCGGGCCGGGCGAGGTCTAAACACTTGCTTGGGGAAAACTTTGGCGGGGTGCTCTTTCCAAGTTTTGGGCACACGTCGAAAAGCCGGCAGAGGAGTTAATGCACAACAGCGAAGGGGAGGGGCACGGAGATATCGGAAAGCCTGCGATAGGTGTTGAAGAGCGAATGTTGGTCAACGATCCTGACATGTGAACGAAGCGCGTACTCTTTCAGGTCAGCCGAATGAAGAAGAATTGAGTAGGTATATACAATGAGCTTGTAGAAGAGGAATAGAAACAATTACACCGACATACTCGACCCCTACTTCCAACAAATTATACAGCAGTCGACATGGATTCCAACTTTCCTTCCGACCTGCATTCGCGACAGCTGAGCCATTCCTCCAAAGACAGTACTCCTCCAAGACTCCAATCCCCAACTCCTGTGTCCCCTAATTAATTACCAAATAACACTCAAAATTCTGTTGCGCTCCTCCGCGACCTCTTGCTCCCATGGCAAGGACTCGTAATCGGTCGGGTCATCCAACCAGCATACGTCACCCTCAGGCGTGATGAGCCTCAGCTCTGGAGCGCCCCAAAAAGAATCATCCTTAGGCTTCGGCCAACCGTCCTCAGGAAAGACCGACCAGGTGCACCGGGCCAGATGATATTCCGAGTGCCGGGCCCAGGTGTCGATGTGGTCTGACTTATCGATGAAGCTATGGTCGGTCCAGTCGCTCTGTGCCAGACGTTCCGAGTGCCAGCCAGCGAGTGGATGGTCAGGCTCATCCGAGGTGCCTTCTTCCTCTGTCTGGGTGTTGACTTCTTCGGTCTGGGTGTTGACTTCTTCAGTCTGGGTGTTGACTTCTTCAGTCTGGGTGTTGACTTCCTCGTTGTGAATGTCGGTGTCTTCTGGGACCCAGTCTTCGTGGCCCCAATCTTCCTCGATGGGGGAGAAATCTTCAAGATCTTCCATTTTGAGGCATGCAAAATCCTCGCCGGTTAGGGCGTCGAAGAACTCCTCATCGGAGTCGGAGTCGTCTATCTCGTCCACAGTGTCGGAGGGAGTAGACTGCAGGATGTATACCGACGGGAATTGGACTTCGGCTTTAGAGGTAGCCTTCTCCAATGCAGGAGAGAACTGTGCCATCAATGATCAGCTTCGGATTGAACCCAGGAGAAACATTGAATGCCTACCATTGACAGATGAATGTTGGAGTCCATTGGCTCGAGGATACGATAAGTGAAACACATTTGGCCTTGATGGAACGGTCCGAAGACGGATAAGTGATTGTTGTTTGTTGCAGAGTTGTTGTCGCTGTATAATGTCCGGGTCGATGAAACGCAGAAAGAAAAAAACAAAACACCAAAAAGTCCATCGCGACCGGGAGAAATAGGTGGTGCGCTTGGCCACCCGGGCCGGCACAAACCCTTACCACCTGCCACTTGCCATCGGGCTGCCGGGTGGGCACTAGAGACCATTCACGAGCACTAAAACCTGGAGGGCACCCTTGGCAACCGTCGAGTGAATGGCCTCTCTGTCTGATAATTGCCCCGCGGGGCGAGGGCGAGAGGCCTGCTTCACCTTGGCCAAGGGAGCTGGCTCCACCGGTGGGAGTCCTTCCGATACTTCGCCTTGAGACGTTGTACTGGCTGGCCACCCGATGTGGGTTCACCGTCGTTTTTCGGTTTCATTTGAGGCAGATGTCGAGATTCTTGCAATGACAGGCGGGCGGCGTGATCAAGTTTGTGAAGAACTGCTTTAGGCTGGGCAAATACAAAAGAAGGATGATAGAGGAGCGTTGTATGCACAACCACATCTCGGTAAAAGATCGCAATGTAGAAGAAGAGGGTATTTTATGAGCAAAATAAACTAGTATCAACCAAATCCGTAATGCAACATGAAGAATAATCATTGATGACTCCTGTCCTCCCTTCTTGAAACTCCCAAGCGCCCAACAAAATCCCTTTCAAGTCTCCTATCTTCTTCCATCCATGCTTGATACCTGTCTCTGATGCCCTCAAAAAAACGTAGCAGCTCGCTCTGTGCGCTATAATATCATGAAGCCATAGGTACGGTATCTTTGCTTCATCTCTCACGATCCATCCTGCCATGTACCCCCTCCACACCTGTCCTCCCTCCTCCGTTCCCACTTCAAATCCCCGGCAAAGCCCTCTGCGTCGGAAACCGCAAATCCTCCAGCGAGTAATGCCACCCCGCCGGATCCGTCAACACCAGCCTCGGCACCCACGGGTCCTCCCCCGGCGTCGGCACATAACCCTCGGGTTTCGGATAGCGCACCCACTTGCACTCCTGAAGTTTGCGTCGTAGGGTTCCGGTTGAGTTTCGTTGGTTGGTCCATGTATTAAGCAGCCCCTTCTTGTCAATAACGTTGAGTTCAGCCCAGGTCTTGTCGGTGATGCGCTTGCGAATACGGCGACGGATCATCTGCGGCTTCGGTCTTTTATCGACACACTCTCCTGCCTTCTTGGGGCTCTCCCTCTCATCGTCGGTCAACTCGGGCGGGCCTCCAACGAAGTTGTTGGACACCTCGGGCTCCCAACCCGAGGCGCGGTTAACCCTGTTGAAGACGGCCATCGGTGTAGGGCAGGTAAGGCGGAGACGGATCTTGGATGGGGTCGGGGTGTCGCCGTCAGGGTTGACGTTTCCGGTTGCCACGGTACTGCGAGGGGGGGTGTTGAAGGGGGTGTTGAAAGAGAAGTCCGTAGCGGTAGGGCTGAAACAGAAGTGAGTTAGCAATCAGTTTATACACGCTAGGGGGCATCTTTAAGAACCAAAATACCTTCTGATGAGACGTTTCTTGGGGCTTGGGCTGTGAATCACGTCAAATAGAGATGCGGCCATTGGTGCCGCCCACTTCCTCTTCTTGGGGCTCTTAGGGCTGCCAGCAATGGGTTCATAGGTTGGCGAGGAGATGATGTCACTGTCATATAGAGATGCGCGAACCGGTCCCGCCCACTTCCTCCTCATAGGGCTACCAGCAATGGGTTCGTGGTCGRTCGATGGAGAGGTGATGTCATTGTCAAAGTCAGCCGGGTCCGGCTTGACCGTGATACAATCGAGGATCATCTCGTCGTCGGAATTGTCAGTCGTGAGCTTTCTGTCCGTTGTCACTTTCTTTTCATCCGGCTTGGATGCGCTGACGTCCGCGCCGATATGCGTCGTTCTGGGGTCTTCGTTCTCCTCTTTCACCGCGATTGTATCGTCACTTGCGCCATGTTTGTTTTCGCTCGTCGTGGTAACGCCGCCAGGCTTGTCGGATCCCGAAGACCCAATGGTTGCGTCACTCCACGGGTCGTGATATGTGCTGGCGTTTTCCTTGGACGTGGTTTTGGTGGTTTGCTCTGCGCCAAAGATGTTCCGAGCTGAAAGCAATGCCTGGGACCCGAGTATGCCCATAAAGGGAAGAAAGAAATCCATTTTTGCTTGTCGTGGGGGGGTTGGTTGAATGCGCGCTCGCAATATGGGTAGTCGTCGATGTGGGTTGTTCAATCAACTTGGCGTGGCCGAGATGTTGAAAGAATAGTGATTTTGTAGCAGAGAAAGAAATCGGTAAAGCCGGAGAGAGGAAAATGATACTTAAAAGATATTGCGACTGGGAAAGTAACCTTGAATGATGAGCGGGGCCGCCGGGACGGAACCTTGGCCGTTTATTTCTTGAGGCAGGCAACGCAACCTGAAAGTGACTACAACAAAACGAAGGGTAGATGAGATGAAATGTATTATCGGAGGTAGGGCACACAATTGCAAGTGAATGCTGGAACATAGATACCAAGCCGACCCCGTCTTGTTCCTTCACCCGACCCTCAAAAGCTGGATCATGGACGTCTTCGTAATAGCTCGCTTCTTTCTCAGGTGGCTCATATTTGGCTCGACTAATTCCCTGAGCTTCAACGGCTCGTACCCATAGAATATGATCAGCACAATGACAGAATATACCCTCCCTCCCTTACATTACAGTCTAGCTAGCCTTTCATACCCTCTAGCTGCCTCAAATCTGGCGATCCTGCCACTCAAGCTGCCAATGGTGAACTCGTCATTTTTAGATGTCCTCCCCATTCCTCCCCAATCCCACTGTCCACTTCCATGGCCAACCCCGCAGTCACAATTCAGCGGGATCGTGCAAAGAAAAGTTCCCCCCCTCTGGACTCGTCAATACCACTCCCGGGACTGACCCATTGCCCAAAATCTGCTCGGTGGACCTCTCCTCCGGCACCGGAATCCATGTGCAGCGACGTGATAGTCGGTATCCCTCGGTTTCGTCGTAGTTGTCCCAGGTATTCAGTAGACCATTTTTGTCGACAAAACTGTGTTCATGCCACGCCATTTCCTCGGGCCGTTTCGGGCGCGATTTGCCCTTTTTGCTCTTCTTGCCACCATTTCCCTTCTTGCCGTCGTTGCCCTTCTTGCCGTCAATTTCCTTCTTTGCATCTTTGCTGTCTTTGCCCCTTGTGCCCTCTTTCTCTTCTGGACGAGTAGGATCCTTTGTTGTTTTCTTTCTCATCTGCTTCATCTTTGAGAGAGCCTCTTTAATGTCCTCCTTGCGAGAGCCTTGGAGGATGTCGACTTTCTTAGAAGATGTTGGGCAAGTAAGCGGCTTACCAGCTGATCCTCCCTGCTTCCGCTTACCCTCAGCGGAAGCAATGACTGCCGCGGTACTCAAATCAACGGCTTCGGCATATTGCTGATCGTTCAGCTGGCGGGCATGCGACTCACCCTCCAACTTGTACCAGCATTTGTCATCCAACATGGCGTACTTGATCCCCTTTGTCGACCCTTCAAAAACGCTGACCACCTTGGGTTCCTAGTCCTGAGGACGGTCAACGAAGTTGTAGCAAATCGAGGCAGTCTGTTGGCTTGCGGGTAGAATCTTTGTGATCTGAACACCTTCCGGGTCTTTGAGGTCCGGCTTCGGGCATGTGGTAACGGGAGTGTTGGGCGCGGTCATTGTTGACGACTCTGCGCTCGAGGTAATTTTCTTCTTCTTCTTCTTGGTTTTGCTACAAGACAATTAGGATGGACTACATGCAACGGGGGGTTTTTAAGGTGAACTACCTCTTCGCAAGACGCTTCTTATGGCGTTGGCCGGCCGTATTGTTAAGCTGGGCCGTGTTCGCGACCGCGACTTCTTTGTCTAACTTCAAGCACGCGCTCGCCTTGTTGTCCGTGCCGTGTTCGATGTCGCTCGTCCCGTCGGAGTTGGCATGCGCGACGACTTTGTCCGCTCGGGAAGTTTGGCTGGCATCTTTGACAGTCGTGGGCATGGTGATTCCTTCGTCGACATTATTGATCTCAACCAGAGGCGCCGGCCGGCTTCTGCCGATGTCCCTAAGCTTCGTGTACGGAATCATGTCGAGCTTTTGGGAAGCGAGGTAAATGATCAACGCGCTGCCGGATACGAGACGTCGTCAAACTGGGTCGTGCGTTTAATTACGCGGGGTCAGGATGTTGGAGGAAGGTTGGCGTAAGGACGACAAGGAAAGAAGATTGATTGCGGTGTTGCGTAAAGAGGACTTGGAAAAAATATCTGGAAGGTAAAATGGAAAGTTAAACTTCGAAAGCGCATCGAGGACTGTGGACGGGAAGGAGTAGGTGAATGTGATGTGGGGCAATTGCCGGGCCGGAGCCTCAGCCGCCGGATTGCCTGGGGCAGGCAACACAACTCGCAGGCGACGGATCGTAGCGGAACCCGAACTTATTGTGATAGTCTATCTGCTCATCAGGCGGCCGCGCTTCTATTTGTTTCTGCACGGAAATTTAGGTCGAGTTCGTACTATGCAAATCAACATTGTGTGGACATGTCAAGTGCCCAGTCGGTTTGAAGGCAAGGCGGGCCTAGAGGTACGACAATTAAGAAGGGGATAGAACTAAAGCAGCCGTAGTTAAGCTCGTACGATCTCACTCTATATAGCTAGATCACAACTAGAGGACCAATTTCTTTCTGTAAGGGAACGAGCAATGACAAGATCTCGTACCATGCATAAATTGGATTAAAAGGCGCCCGTGATATTCGAATAAATGTATAGGTACCCAACATAGGCCAGTAACACCGGAAGCTCGATCATCCAGGCTCCTGCCGGTTGCGTTCTATCTCAAAGGACGCTTTCCAGTCCCTTTTATGACGCTTTCCAGTCCCATTTTATGTTTTGACCAACTCTACCGGGATCATGTAACCGGCGCCTGCTTTGTTCCCTTAAGCAGCGTGGCACACAAGGCAAGCCATCTCAAGGCAAGCCAAGTCGGGGGTCTGGCAAGGCAAGTCAAGTCACAAGGCAAGTTTGGGGTTATCCTGACAAGGCAAGTCAGACCCCCGACTTTCCTTGACTTGGCTTGTGTGCTACGCTGCTCTTAAGCCCATTCCGGGTTTGTTCTGGCCGTTGACTCTCGCCTGTTCCATTAACTTTCTGCTACTCATTCATAGTCCATGGGGTCGGTCATGCAAGGAGTATGACCCTCCCTTCGGGCTCGTCATTATCAGGTCAGGTACCGACGAATTAGTGTGGGTTGGCAAAGCAGGTACGCGCAACCAGTTACACTGCCTGCGCAGTCTGCGTCCCGCCTCCTGGCGTCTCCTTTTTTGAGTGTCCATGAAGCCGTTCTTGTCGACCAGGCCATTATGGCTGGCCCAGGAGTTGTCCTTCTTCCTAGCTCGGCGCGATTGGCGCTCTTCGCGCTGTACATCGAGCGGACATGTCTCTGTGGCCTCGTTGACGTTGACTTCTCTCAACGAATAGAGATCTTGTAGGTCCTCGATCGTGAAACCCTCCAGGTCTCCGTCACTCAAGGTGTCGGAAAACCAGTCTTCGTCATCCGAATCATTCGTTGTATTGACCGTGGAGGCATTGGAAACGCCTGGATCGGGCACAGGGCCATTGGTGGACATGATTGTGTTTACCCTCCAACTGATGATGTCGCTATATTCCTGGCTGGTCATTTGACTGAGGCTCCCATCCTCCTCGAAGCGATACCATAGACCGTCGCCTAGGTATGCGTACTCCAGGCCAAGTTTTGGTCTCTCAGCGATTTCGACCAGCTTGGGTTCCTAACCCGCAGCCTGGTCATCGCAACTGCTGTAGAGGAATGACGCTGTCCCTGTATTCCTGATCCTGAACTTCTTCGGTTTTGGCAGGTTGGCGTTGGGCATCTCTTCGGTAGCACTAAAATACTCAGTGTCCGGAGTGCTGGGTCTAATGTCGATCAACGTATCAATGCCCGAGGTTGCAGAGACGCTTGTTTTGGCGGTCCTGCAAATGATGTTTGTTAGCAATCACGAAAAGATCCAGGAAGAAGGTGCTTTGCCCATGAGGTTCTTTTACCTTGTAGTTTCATGCCTGTAATCGTGGACGCCAGGAGGATTGCTGGTCTGAGCTTGTGTATCGCCATCCTGCTCGCGCATGGTCGAAGTGTTGGAAACACTAGCTGAAATGTCGTTCTCTAACGTTGTGATATTTATGTGTTTCGTATATATATGATCGTTGCTATCGGTGTTTGCTGTCCCGTGTTCCTCCCCAGTCCCCATGATCGTGGTCGCGTCGTCGTCCGGTCTGGTAGAGTCGGTAGTCGCCGGTGTGAAATAATGGGCTGGTAGAGGCGCGTCAGGGTTGTTCTCCCCTTGAGGAGTCGCCCCGATGTTTGTCGCAGGGCGCGCCACAATCTTAGCCAAGTCGAAGCCTTTCGGCCTGATTATGACCGCGGCAAGAGTTGGATCGCAGTCGAATCGGCGCGTGCTTTATGGCGTAGTGTCGGCAGTGTACGTTGGAGATAGAGCAATAAATAGGACAACGGTGCTCGATTGTGCTCAGGAAGCCGTTTCTTTGGATAAAAAGACACAAAGGCAGCCATTACGGCTGGAAAAAACACAGCAGGTACCTCTACGTTATGCGCCGGGTGGGGCTACCGGAGCCGGAGCCGAAACCTTGCCGCCCGGCTGCCCGGGGCAGGCAACAAAGGCCCAGCCCGGCAGCAGCTCCTGACGGAACTGAGGTAGTCGTCAGCTTTCGGTTCTTGAAGGATGAATCACGAACTTGCCATGTCTGGAATTAGGGAGTGGGTTTAGCAGCAATTGTCAATTGTGTTCACCGTTTAGTAGGTAAAGAGGGGAGAAGGAAGGAAGTTGACGTAACAAGTCACAAGTAGTTCAGAGTTCAATCACAGATGGCAATGTATCAGAAAGTAAAGGCGGCCAAAGAGTTTGTATAATTTAACTGACTCTCGACCTTTTCCCCATCATCCCACCTCCCCACCTAATATCCCAGCGTCTCCTACTCAGCCACGGAAGACCATCGTCCACTGAATGCCCAACCATACTCCTACAATTGAGCTCTATTACCGTTCTCTTCATTGCCTCCCTTAGCTCCCTTCCTTCCCTGCCCTGTCGTCCCTCAGTTCTTGTACTTGGCGGGATCCTCCAGGAAGAAGGGGCATCCCTCCGGATCCGTAAGCATCAGGAACGGTCCCGGCCGTTCCGACCGACTGGCAAATTCTCGGAGCGAAAAGGGCTTGCGAACCCAGGTGCACCGGTGGTGCAGTCTCTTCCTCATCTTCCCGAGCCTGTTCATCTTTGTGTCGAGTCGGCCCTTCTCGTCAATTAGGGCATTGCTGCTCCATTTCCTACTTTCCAGCTTCTTCTGCTCGCGGCGTGATAGCCGCGGCTTGCTTGTTGGCTTGTCCACGGCTTTTTCTATGCTCTTGATGGTGTTGGACATATCCGTTTTTCTGGCTTCAGGCAAAGAAGCCGAGCTCTCGATGGCTCTGACCGGCTCGAGCCCCTAGCCCGTAGCGCGGTCAGGCCCCTTGGAGTACATGTAGGGCAGCGCGACTTTCTTTTCGTAGTAGCGTTTTCTGCGGTTCTCAAACTCAGCAGCCAGGGCTTCGTTCTTGAGGGACTGGGTCGTTGGTGTGGCGGGCTTGACCAAGACCTGTGAGTCTGTGGTGCAGGAGGATTGCTTCGGTGCGGCGATGCTATGTGATTGTTAGCCACTGAAGGATTGCATATGGGAATAGATTTAAGCGTCAACTTACTTGATAGTCTCACTCCTGACATGATCATAGCTGGAGCCTTTGCAGGGCTGGTCGATGATTGGCGTAATAGCTAGATTCGAGAAGGCCTTGGTGATTGGTGCAATGAGGTCGTTCTGTCCCACAGTCGAGGTGTTGACATTGGAACAAGAATCGTTGCTGTCCGCGACCAGCAGATTCTTTTTGAGGTTGCGTATATTGACTTTCTTGTGCGAGGTCTCCTCCTTCTTGGGCTTTACCTGGGCGTTGAAGTTGTTTGTGGTATGCGCGAAGCCTGCCAGATTGGCTGTAGCGATGCTGTGTCTGAAGGGAACGCGATAGTATGAATGCGCTTCTTGTTGATATGAGTCGTGGGGCGGTGTGATGACAGCGACTTCTTGCTGCTCGCTTACGCGGGCTAGGGCGCGATGGTGTTGCAGAACCTTGAGCATTGTCGAAAATCGTCTTGACTAGATCGAGTTCTGCGACAGCGCAAAGTGGTTAGTTGGCTATTGATGGAGAGTGGTCGGCGATGGTCGGCGCGTAAGGGGGAGGTACTTACGACTTTTTGTTGCGACAATGGCAGAGCGAAAGCGTCGACGGTGGGTAGGTCGAGAAGTTATGAGGAGAGGGGTAGCTTGAGTGGGTTCGAGGATCGATGCACGATGCGAAGGCTTGATGCAGGCTTGTAGAAGAGTCAGTGCATGTGCTGGTGCAATTCGAGATCTTGGTTGTGAGATGCGGGAGGAAGAAATTTGGAGAGGGAAAGTTGAAGTGGCCCGACGTTTATATACCCCCCTCGGACGAGAGGCGACTGGCGATGAATTCCTGGCGACATCGGACAATTTGGTTGCGACATTAGATGAACACCTGGCGACAGAACTGAACTTGGCAACTGTTCGAACCTGAACAGCCTTGCGAAATGAACAACCATGAACAACCTTGAAATTCGAGTACAGCCAGTCCTCGTCAGTTTGCGCAGTCCTCTCTGTTCAGATTCCGGTGCTCTGCTACTACTGTTCACATCCAAGCGACTGACTTATGGCCTATCGCCATGTTCTGTAATGTGAACAGTCGGGTGCAGCTATCCAAAGCAGCGCAAGCCGGGCAGAGCATCCGCGAATGCCTTTCGGTGCCACTGCTCTACCTTCGTGAAGATTCGGAGGCCGCTAAGTGCCCGTCTGGCTCCTGGTCAACAAACCCGTGTCGCTGATAGAGCCCGCAGATTTCGCCCAACGCACCYGGTCTCACATTGCGTGCCCCGAAGAAAACGCAGTCACTTGAAGTAAGTTGCGAGAATGGAAATCAAGGAGATAAAGTGATGTAATAGCGAGTCAGACAGTTGAGTTTCATAGTTTAAAGGCATCTAGTAGGAGACTGAACTAGTTTGCCTCGAAGATAATTAAAAACTCTCCGTGGGTTCCATGTCTTCGGCTCCTTCCTGTCCTTCCTTCCTCGACTCCATCTGCACGTCATGCCCCTTGCCTGGCTACCTCAGAACTACTCTCGATCTCCTGAACCTCTCCCAAATCCTCCACCCGCGGCCGCCAGGCACATTGCTGTACTACACTCATGGACCGCTCTGTCTTTCTCTCCATTCTCTGCTTTGACTCGGACTGAAACTCCTCTAAACCCTCGAAGGAAAAATCTTCGCCATCGTCTTCGATGGCGCCCTCAGACTTGTCGACGGCATCGCTTGCGACCGGGTTTCGGTCACATTCGGAAAAACGTAGGTCCTTGGCGCGCGCCCTGAAGATGTTCGGGCGACGCGGTGGATAGTAGATTCCCACAGGTCGGGTGCTCGCAACAGTGGTGCAGAGAGGCTCGAAGTCGGGTTTGTCGTTGGAGGAGGTGATGACACTCTTGGAGACATCCAGATTGGGGTTCTTGCCCTCAGTGTGGTTGTTGACATGAGTATCGGACTGGTTGAGAGTGACCCCTTCGGGCTTGGTCGGCGCAGAGTTAGAGATGTCGTTCGGCGCTTCGCACTTGGACAGGGCGGCCACGGCATAGCTAAGCATATCAGTACGGGTTAGCGACTGGCGGACTCTATGGGAGTAGAGAGACACTTCAAGAATATCTTACCTTGAATCGGCAGCCCCGTTGCCGGTATGGTCACCAGCGACGTCGCTTGGCTGGTTGTCAATGGACTTGCTGTCGGTTGCCATGACATTTCCGTCTTGGGTCTATACATGCATGTTGTTATTAGCAAGCGTATTTCCTTGCCATGCTGAGGTTATTGTCGTTCGTACTTACAGGAAGTGCTTCGGCAGCGGCCGGAAGACGAGACATGCTTCCGACGGCGCGGTCGGAGTTGAGAACAGCCGGAGATGTCATGATTTCGACGGCGATATGCGTGGATGATGGAAGTATGTAGAAGATCGAGCTTGATAGGGCGGTAGAGAATAATGGCAAATGTTGCTCGGTGACGATTTTGGTCGTTGACGTATTTGCGGGTAAAAGTTGAGGTCCTCAAATTGAGTTGCAGAAGCAACAGGTAATAGGCAAGCCAGGAAATTGTTTACTGGCCTTATGAATGATATCGAAGAGCTGGAACCTGAGATAGTGAAGGCATCTGTTCAAAGCTGAACAGCCACCAGGATGATGAACAGCCATGAACAACCCTGATATTCAAGGTACGTACATCGCGCCGTCGTCGGTCGTCCAGTCCCCTTTGTTCAGGCTCTGGAAAGTGACTGTCAAAAATTCCACTTCATTCCACTCTGCGGCGCCTGTTGACATCCCACCACCCGATTCCCTTTGTGTTTGCCTGTCACCGAGGCCATCTGTCAAATAGAAACTGGTGCAACTGGCCACAGCTGTTGCAAACCAGTCCATCGGCTGATGCGTTCCGACTGGTACTGCTGACGAACCTTAATTGAAGACGCGGAGGCTGCTCAGTCCCGTGTCCTGGTGCCGGTGAAGCCTGGAATACAACGACACTACGTCCATTGTTCTTGTGCCATTTGTCATCGAGTGCGTCTTCTCGGCGGAAATGGTCGAAGTCCAGTACAGTATCACAGTGAATAGCAAAAAGAGCGATGGCGCGAGAAGAAGGGAAAATATAGTAGAAAATAAGTCACTGGAAGAAGGGCATCAGAAGTTAGGTGCATTACATCACGTCTGGTAGGTAGAGATAGACAGCACGTAGACTCTGGTGTCCGTTCAGGGAAATGCCGTTGAAATGGTTCATTTAGTGCCCCACCTATTTAATTCCAGCGTTGAGAGCTCCTTCCCGCGTCTTCCTTCATCCTCGTCTCCCTTCATCCGCTACTTCCTCATCATTTGTCCATCCGTCGGGATTCCATCTCCTACTCCCACACACTGAGACCATGGGGCCAAAACCATGCTAGATCCTCGGTTTCAGCATACCCTTTTTTTCTCCTCAAACTGATTCCCATGCCAGCCTCATTCCTCAATCTCGAAGACCTCGCCTAGATCTTCAACTCGCCGTTGTTGCCAAGCACTCTGGCGCACCATATTCATGAAAATCTCCGACTTCTTCTTCATCCTCTCCTTTATCTCCGCCTGAAACTCCTCTAAGTCGGCTATAGAGAAGCCGTCGGCCACCTCGAGTTCTTGAGTGGTGGGTTCAACTGCGCCTAGGCCTGACAGGGGAAAACGAGTGTGCTTCTGGCGAGTCCTGAATATGTTTCGGCGACGAGGCGGGTACACGACGGGAATGGATTCGGTGTTTTGAACCGCGGTAGAGGCAGCTTCCTGAGTGTTGGCGATACCGTTCTGGGCTTTGGTCTCGTTGCTGGCCGTGTTGATGCTGATTTCGGTTGGAGAATCCGCGGACGATGTGGGCAGATCTGCCTTCGACAAGCTAGTGTATGTAAAACAGTCGAAGTTAGCCATCGCTGCACAACTTTAAGAAAGAGGGTTTTGTCAAGGCATGTCCTACCTGTCCGGGGTCTCAGGGCAGGATTTGACTGAGGAGGTCGTGGTCGACGTCGGCAAGTCTGTCTTGATTGAGCTAGACAAAACAGTACGAGTCAGCGATACTAGGCGACGTCACGGAAGGGTCTTTTCAAGCAAGGACTTACCGTCTAGTCGCATCAGCGGCGTCATTGGGTAGAGTGTCATTCGCTGTAATGTCTGTAACGGTGCAGCTTGAGTCGTAGACTGTCAGGGAAGCCATCCTGGCGACAGCAAGATTGGGTTCATCTGAGATGCGATTGGACATGTTGTCTGGTAGAAGGATGGATAAAGATAATGCCGAAGAGCGCTGGTGGTGCAATGATGATGCTGACGATTTATGTGATTGATGCTTTTGCACGTGGGAATTTGGGATATTCGATTGAGATACAGGAGGGAGATGGAAGAGGGAAGGGAAGCAATTGTTTACTGACCTTCTATACAATATCAGAAGAGAACCTCGAGGTAGTGAACTAGGTATCTGTTCAAATCTGAACAGCCTCAAGGATTATGAACAGTCATGAACAGCCGTTGGATGGTCAACCACCATGAGCAACATTGGAATTCGGAGTACAGCTAGCCCTCGTCAGTCGCACAGCCTACAAAGTCCAGTTATCTGGTACCCTTCGTCTGGTTCCGTGTCAACGATCACGTAGGTATGGTCAAGGTTGCTCAAGCAAAGGAGTGAACGTGTTTTGTCTTCTTGTCGTTACTAAGTCGGTAATCACACTTTCAAGGGAAGAAGACGAAGGGTATCTTACATAGATTGACATGGATAGAAACACGGAGTATGTAGGTCGATTCAATGACTTTGGTTGGGGGGACAATGTAGTAGTATGACCAGCTATTTGAAGAAGCTCATAAGTGAAAGTGATAAGGTATAGTAAATCCGCAATGACGTCTCGTACACTTCTACCAACTGATAATATAAGTACCTCTACATTGCTTGATTTGCAATTCCCTTGAGACTTGACCAAGCACCTTCCATCAATGCCATTCTTAGACTCCTCCTTGTTTTACTTCCCACATGCTCATCTGTGATTTGTGCCATCTCCTGCTCATCTTCTTGCGATTGTTCCTCTGACGTCGGTCCCGGACTGAACAGCTAATCCTCGAGCTCAAAGGCCTCGCCCAAATCCTCGACCATGCGCGGCCGCCAGGAATACTGGCGCACAGTGCTCAAGAACCTCTCCGTCTTGATTTCCATCTGCTTCATCGTGTCCGACTGGAATTCTTTAAGCTCCTCCGTAGTGAATTTATCTCCGTCTTTCTCGAAGTCCTCAGCTGCGTTGGCAGTAATTGTGGCAAGAACTTCCGGGCTCCAGCGGACGTTGCGTTGAGGTGCGCGCTTGCTGAAAATGTTGGGTCGGCGCGGAGGGTAGATAGTGGGAACAGGTTCAGTGCTTGTAAGAGCCTCATTGTCGGATTCAGGGGCGCTCTTAGTCGACGGCTTGGTAGAGTAGATTGGCAGATCGGTCTTGATGGAACTGGCAAGCACAACGAGGTTAGCAATTGCTGGAATACATAGCAGTGGCGGGCCTGTTCAGGGTAAACTTACGTTTCTTCTGTACAGGTAGATGTGCTCTGAGGAGCGCTAGCGGCACCACTCTGACAAACAATAGGTTCGCTGTCTAAGGCCAAAGAATTTCCATCCTGTGCGCAAGCTGGCACGTCGATGTCGACAGGTGTTGTGGTATGTTTGTCGTCCTGCTGAGACGCTTCGCACTTCTTGATGTTGTCCATCATGTCTTGGCCGACAGGACCATGGATATCGAGACGCTTGGCCAGCTCGATGACCTCGAAAACAGAAAGAACGTGACAGTAGGAGCGGGTCATGGCTTGTGAAGAGGTACTGTGGCTTTCTTCATTGTCTTTAGTTATTGCGATACCCTGGGTGGGAATGGCGGGCACGGCGACTTCGTTGTCAACCAGAAGAGGAGTCACTGCAAGATCGTTAGTGGCTGTAACAGCGTAGTCGGAGTCGTTATTTGTACCTGAAGTCGATGCCATGTCGGGGACAGTAGGATGCTCGTCTGATGTATACTCGGCCATGGTGTATCGGGGCGCGTCGCAGTTGAAGTATGAGTGGTAGTTCGGTACGGAAGGCCGCTCCTTGTATGATGGTAGATAGATCTTGCCAAAGAGTTGGGTGGTTGTCGTTTGCGCAGGTAAAAGTTGGGATCTTCAATTTGAGGTGCGCAGGAGGAAGATAAAAGTGGGAAGCGAAGGAATTGCTCACTAGCCTTTCAAACAAATCCGAAGAGGGCATGAACAGCGGCCATGTTCAGCGACCGCGGAAGCTTTCTGGCGGTGACAGGTATCCTGGCAGCTGTCATGGTCCCAAAACCTTGAGCCGTGGACGTCTACCTGGTTGCCGCGGTGATCTCCAGGTTCACGACTGTCCGTTTGTTCAGGTTCTCTGAGTCAGCCGCCTCGGTATTTCAGTACCCTTCACTTGTTAGCCGACGAGATAGATGCACCAAGGCCGCTGTTGCGCATACTCATGACATGATGATTAAAAGTAGACGGGAGAGAATCAGGGTGAGTACATGGCAGGCTGCTACCTCTAGGTATATAGAGTGAATTCGACAAATGTTCACATACAGAAAGTATCAAAATAATCAGGAATGGCACAGTGAAATGGATGTGGGAAGTAAGAGTAAATGCAAGTATTTCGCTCGATAACCATGCTTTGAATGAAAGAAAACCTAAGACCAGTCCATTAAACTCCATCCCTCAACAACCTACACCCGATGCTCGTAGTTGGTCGGGTCGTGCAACCAGAAGCAGATGCCCTCAGGCGTGGTCACCGTCAACTTCGGCATCCCCGGTTTGGTCTTTGGGAGTGCCCAGCGATCGGTGACCATCCACCAGTGGCATTGTTGCAGCCGCCTGGTCTGAGGACAGTGCTTCCTCTGCCAGCTCTTCCACGTATCCAGTTGTCCAGACTCGTCGATGAGGGTTTCAGTCTTGCGCCAACGGCGGGCCTTGACTTCGTGCTCCCTGTTCGGCTTAGATTTCTCGTCTTCGTCTTCGACTTCTTCGTCGGAGTCCGAGTCCTAGTTGGAGTCTTCGAGTTCAGAGTCGAGTGCTTCCAGTTCAGAGTCGAGTGCTTCGATTTCAGAGTTGAGTAGTTCGAGCGAAGATTCGGGGGGTTTTACCCTCTCAAACTCGGCAAGGAGTTCTTCTTCCTCTTCACTCGTCCCTTCCTCGTTTGCCGTGCTCTCCTCCCCCGCAGCCTCCTGCCTCCTCTTCCAGGCGAGGAAGTCCTTGAATTCCCGGTCCGTCATATGTTTGAAGCTCCCGTCTTCTTCCAACAGGTACCAAAAGCTGTTGTCGAGCTCGGCGTACTCGGTACCAAGCTCCGGCCGCTCTACGATGTTCAGGATCTTGGGTTCCCAATCTGGTTTATATTGGGAGATGTCGAAGTAGGCGTAAACCGGTGCGGCAGGCCTGCCTCGATCTGGTGGGGCGGCAATGACACGTTGGGCATCTGTTAACCCGGTTGGCTTTGCGTTCCTAGATAGAGTTAGCAAAGGGTTTCCAGAGGAGCTATGGTGAAGACGACTTACTTTTCACTCCACTTGCGGGTGTAGTGAGGCTGGCCTTCGTGCTTTCGCTCGCACATTTCCTTGAAATACGGTGAATAAGACATTGTTGGATTGGGAAGACGGGTTTTTGGTGGTGAAAGGAGGTTTTGTGTCGACCAGTTGGTTGCCTGATGGGTGATCGAGCGTGGGTGAAGTCGGATTGATGAAGGGAGCGAGATGTGAATTGGTGCGGGATGTTGCTTGCTGGTGTTGACTTGGTCGAGGTGAAGTGTCGACTGTTTCCTTTTAGGAGAGCAAGGCTAGAGTTTGTAGAAGAGGTTGTTGTCGTGGAGTTTTCGTCCTGGTATCGGGTCGTCGTCAAGCGCCACTGGAATGGATGTGGAAAGATATGACGAAGAGGAAATGATTGATGATGTCGACGTTGCAGAGATATATGATAGAAGGTTAAATTATTCTTGGTTAGGTAGATGCTGGAGGTTGGTCGTCTTCGCAAGTGGCTCTTGGGATTTTCAAGTCGAGATATCGATGCAAAGAAAAAAAGGAAGAGCTGAAGAACGAGTGTTGGGTCCACAGCGCGAGATTTTGTATTCCAACGCTTTTCCAATTTTTCAAAATTGGCCATCCGAAATCCGCCCTTCACTGTTAGTTTGCAGGTTTAATCGCAGGTTATGTATGCTCCGCTGTCGTCCGAAGTGAACAGGAAGTCCGGTGAATTGGGCTCCGATGCGCACTACTTGCCGGGCCGGCCAGGCGGCTTGGTCAGAGGCGGGTGGTCTGTGTACCTGTGAATGAGCCTGACGCCCAGTCGAACGGTGCCACCAGGCCGGCAGAGCTCCGCAGGTAAAGACAGTGAAAGACGCCCGTACTTTTCGATGAATAGAGCGGTGGTAAAATATTATCTGTTGGACATCGGACTGCCGATGCGGGGAGCTCGGGCATGGCCTACTTGCGCAGACCCGGACGTCGCCGACCCCTTTGAGGTCGGTCACGGCGGAGCGGAGGTACCGGAGTGGGTGGCCAGTGCTGCAGGTTGGATGGCTCTGCGGCCTGCAATGTAGGCCACGCAGCGAGCGTCAAAAATGAGCAGGGACACTCAACGGCACCACGACCTTTTATATATCCAGAGGCATATGAAGGCCGTAGATGTTTGTTCCAGAAGATGGAATCGTGATTTCGAATTCTTTTCTGGTTGTTTCGGCCTTCACCCCCCAATCTATGAGCCAGTGTCCCGAGCTGTCTGGGAAGCTGCGAACGTCTCGCTCTTTCCCGCCCAAGTCCGCAGTAACTGCGCTGTATTTTAGCGCCCATGCCACTGCGACTTGAGCCCGGACATGCAAATTCGCACCCCGTCTTCGTGCAGACCCGGCCTCCGAAAGAAGCGCACCGCAGGCAAAATGGAGAAGCTGATGCACCAAAATATAAGAAAGACTTCACATATATGTACACTGTCTACAGCTGCTGCATCAAGCCCGCCATAAAAGGAAAAAAGAGGTGCTTCCTCCGCACAGCAAACACGGAGTTTGCGCCCTCAAGCACGCCCGATTTCCCCTCGTGTTTCCACTCGGAATGGAGGACATCGCCCGCAACCAACCCAGCAAAAAAAAAAAAAAAAAAAAAAAAAAAAAAAACAAAACAAAAATGTACCAGAACCCAAAAAAGAAGTTTCCACCCGAGCGCGGTGAAGATCATATCAATGACAAGAGTGGGATTCGAACCCACGCCCTTTCGGACTACGGATATGAGATTTAACTCAGATTAAGGGTTAACCTTAACGTAGCGCCTTAGACCGCTCGGCCATCTTGCCTTTTGTGAGGTGTTGATGAAAATTTTCAATGGGTTGTGTGGGTTATGAGATGGAGCTTGATGGAGTGGTGAGTGTTTGGGAAGCAGGGGATCCCTTTCGTGTGTTTTCCTGGACCCCCCGTTTTGGTCGCCAAAATCGGCAACCACGTGATGCGTTAGCAAACTAACTGTAGCCATGCCAAAAGTGCGGATTGTGAGATAGCGTTGCATCTAAGTTGCCTCGCTTGTCATGTATAACCGCGTGCACACAACACCACGGAACTCACATCGGCAGCCCATCTGCCACATCAAGCGACAATATCCTGCTCAGGAATCCAGACATGTGCACATCTGCTTTCCATGTTCTGGGTTTGTACTCAATCAGTTGCTATCCCATTACCGTGTAGTCCATCTCCAATCTATAAAACCAAATGCTAAAACTTCAAATGTATCCGCTGATGCCGAATGACAATAATAGGGTATACGCTGCGCTCAGCAATGCTTTAATATCCCCTTCCAACACCGCCAAAATAAAACACAACTAAACGAACGAGTGACAAACTATATCCAAACCCTCAATCACGAAAGAGACCAATACCTCTCCCGCCCCTTTTTCGTCGTTTTGGTCCACTCCGAGTAAACGGGGCCTTCAGTGTCAGCCTTGCGCTCAGCCAACAACACCTTCTGGGAGATACTTAAAGGCCGCGGCGACGACGGCTGTGGTTGTGTTACCTATTGTCGAGGAAATGGTGCGCTCCGATAAAAGCTAGTCTTGAGAAGCAGCACCTTGAGCAGCAGCTTCAGTTTGTCCAGCAGCTTCAGTTTGACCAGCAGCTTCAGTTTGACCAGCAGCTTCAGTTTTACCAGCAGCTTCAGTTTGACCAGCAGCTTCAGCTTGAGTTGTGGCGTTCTCTTGGACGACCGCTTCCTCTGCGGGCTTCTCGGTCTCCTCGGGCTCTTCGGCCTCCTCCCGGACAGTCGGAAGCGTCTGCGGTGTCGCATAACTCCCTTCCGCAACGGGAGCCTGCGAAGCGGCCTGTTCTCCCTGATCCCCATATCCCTTGAACGAATCCAACATCTTCTTTAGGTTGGGACTCAAAGGCTGTGGCCACAACCCTGGCTGATTCGGGCCATTGTGTGTACTGCTTGGGTTTCTGGGAGTCATGGACGTCTCGGCCCTTGGGCCCCTTGGGGGATTCCAACCTGACGGATACGGCTCATTTTGTGGCCTGCTTGGGTTTTTGGGGTCGTAAAGTTGTGGATGGTAGTTTGCTTGAGGATACGTCGCGTGCGAAGCTTGTTGCCCAGGGACTGCATCTTTGTGGACCCATATAGGTTCCCCTTGCGGCATCGGAGGTCCTCGAGATGTGTTGAATTGTCGTTGAGTTACATTCGAGCCTAGTTGCGGTACATTCAACTGCGGTCGAGGTGTATTTATCTGCGGTTGGGGCGCGTACATTTGTTCTCGGTAGCCACTTTGATATGGTGATGTTTGGTGGTCGTATGCCGATCCTGATACCGGCGTAGCTGTAGGCCCTTGAGATGGGTTGAATTGTGGTTGAATTAAGTTCGAGCCTAGTTGCGGTGCGTTCAACTGCGGTTGAGGTGCGTTCAACTGTGGTCGAGGTGCATTCACCTGCGGTTGAGGCTCGTACATTTGTCCTTGGTAGCCACTTTGATATGGTGGTGGCTCGTAGTTGGACGCCGATCCTGATGCCGGCATAGCTGTAGGCCCTTGAGGCCCTTGTTGTAACCCTCGAGGAGCGTACTGTCCTAGAGGCGCACTGGTGCCGATTTGTGGATTCCAAACCTTGGACACTTTAGCAGGGCTGTGAAAAGGGGCAGAGGATCCGTTATAAAAGTTGAGATTGTGAGGAGGACAACGGACGATGCCGTGTTCCAATCCACACCGATGGCAAAGGACAGAACTAATCTGAATGAGTATGAGGCAAGAGCAACCTGTAGTATATCGTCAGTATGTATTTAACGCAGAGACTTGCGGTGCAAAAGCTTACGCCTCTGTTGTAATATCCAGTTGCAATGGTCGCAAAACACGTTTGCGAAGCTGGCTTCTGTAGGCTGGTTTCCGGAGCCCTGAGGTTGAGCCTGGCCTGGGAGCGTGCTTTGAGGCTTTGCGGGTAGCGTTGATACCCGGGATGCATTGTAGCCTTCTGTAGATACAACTACAGGCCTCTGGGGAACTTGAGGTAGACTTGATGCTTCCGGTAGGGAGCTTGTAGGTCCTGCTGATGAATGATGTTTTGGGGCTGTATCATCATATTCAAAAAACAGACTCGAAACCGAAGATGGAGTCTCAACTGACGGAGGCTGATCCTGCTCGGATGGATGTCCCCAAGCCGGGTGTTCCTCGCCATGATCCTAAATGATGCGTTAAAGGATGCCCACAATGTCCGATGGCTGGAAAAGACTTACCTCAGGAACTCCTGGCATTCGACTGTTCAAGTCCACCGCAGAGCGACGCTCCCCTTCCCCTTCATGCCCTTGTCCCCAGATGAGGTTGGGTTGAGCCGGGGACACAGTGATTGGAACCCAGCCAAGAGGTGTTTCGGCCTTCAATTCCGCCTGCACCGCATCAAGCGCCCCCTGCTTCGCATCAAGTTTTCGTCGTGCTTCTGCTACTTCCACACCTTCGGCGCTAACCTGCTCCTGCAGGTATTCATCAATACTCTTTACCTTCTGAAGCTCTTGCTCTCTGATCATCAGATTGCGGTCCCTCAGATGGATAAGTTCCCTGATCTTCTGGTCCTGGCGCCTTGCTTCTTCACCATACTCCTCGGCGCCTTTTAGCATCTCAAGTCTCTGTGCTCTGATTTTTCTGATTCTGAGCAATCCATCCTCACGCTCTGGTTCCGAGCCACCAAGATTGGAAATTGGCTGGCCAGCACGGGCTCTCTCCTCCCTTTCCTTGATCTCCGGGTCTGTATTTCCACTCTCGAGAACTGGCTTGGGCTTTTCAGCTTCCAAATGTTCATGCTCAGGTCTATTTTTCTCAATCGTCTCATGTTCGATCATTTCACGTGCGAGTCTTTCGGCCGCGAGGTTGTGCCGCTCGAGTTCTTCAGCTTTCAGTTTTTCTTGCTTCAATCTCTCGCGTTCGGCTACTTCACGCTCGACCTTTTCGCGAGCAAGCCTTTGACGATTGGCTAATTCACGTTCGGCTTTCTCGAGCGCAGCCTTCTCAAGCGCAGCTTTCTCGCGCTCAGCTTTCTCACGTTCGGCCTTCTCGTGCGCAAGCCGTTCTTGTTCGATCTTTGCGCGATCAAGTCTTTCACGTTCGGCCTTTTCACGCTCGGCCTGTTCACGCTGGGCCTGTTCACGTTTGGCCTGTTCACGTTTGGCCTGTTCACGTTTGGCCTGTTCATGTTCGGCCTTTTCACGTTCGGCTTTCTCGAGCGCAGCCTTCTCAAGTGCAGCCTTTTCACGTTCGGCCTGTTCACGTTCGGCCTTCTCGTTTGCAAGCCGTTCTTGTTCGATCTTTTCGCGACCCATTCTTTCACGTTCGGCCCTCTCACGTTCAGCTTTCTCGCGTGCAACCCACTCCTGCTCGGCCTGCTCACGTTCGGCCTTTTCATGTTCGGCCTTTTCACGGGCGACGCGCTCTTGCTCGGCCTTGTCACGCTCAGCTTTCTCATGTTCAGCCTTCTCGCGTGCAATACGCTCCTGCTCAGCTTTTTCTTGCTTAGCTTTCTTGCGCGCCTCCTCAAGTGCGACCCGCTCACGCTCAGCTTTCTCATGATCAGCCTTTTCTTGTTCAGCCCTCTCGTGTTCAGCTTTTTCGCGCGCCTTCTTACGTTCAACCCGCTCCTGTTCGGCTTTTTCGCGCTCGGCTTTCTCACGCTCAGCTTTTTCTTGCTCGGCTTTCTCGCGCGCTTTCTCAAGTGCGACCTGCTCACGCTCAGCTTTCTCACGATCAGCCTTTTCGCGCTCAGCTTTTTCGGCCTTCTCGCGTGTGACGCGCTCCTGCTCGGCTTTCTCGCGCTCAATCCTTTCAGCCTCGAGTTTCTGGGCCTTAAGCCTGTCTTCCTGCGCCTTAGCATCAAACAGTCGTCGAAGCTGTGGTGGAACGTATGGTGTCTCCTCGACCTTTTTGTCGTCCACCTCTGCTGCTGGAGTGGCTTCAGGTTCAACATCTTGCTCTGTTTTGCCTGATGGAGGCTCAAGTTGAGGCTTCTCGTCAGTTGGAACTTCAGCCTGGGTCTGATCTGCATTGTTCTCCTCCTGCACCTCGTCCGTTTTCTCCCCAGACACAGATGAGGGTTGAGACTTTCCTTGAGCACTTTCTCCAGATAATTTGGCATTCAAGGCATGGATCCTTTCCTTGTTTGACACAATCTCGGAATATTTCTGGGTAGAAGTTGCCAGTGTTTCTACTTGGACTGGAGCCTTGGGCTTTTTCGTAAGTTGGACTAACCGAGATGGAGGTTCTGGCTTCTTCTCTGCCGGAGCTTGATGCTTCCGTTGAAATTGAGGCCGTAGCTTCTCCTGAGCAGGAGCTTGATGCTTTTGTTGAGGTGAAGGCTGTGGCTTATTCTGAGTTGGAGACTGTGGCTTCTCCTGAGCTGGAGCTTGATGCTTCTCCTGAGCTGGAGGTTGTGGCTTCTCTTGAACTGGAGCTTGAAGCTTCTCCTCAGCTGGAACGGGATCCTTCTTTGTAGCTGGGACTTCGGTCTTGTTCTGAGATTGAACTTGAGTGTTTTCCGCAGCCGGAATTTGAGCCTGCTCCTGAGCCTTCTCCTGTGGTTTTGCCTGCACTGGAGCCTGGGTCTTCCCCTGGTCCTTCTCCTCTGGTTTCGGTTGAGTCGAGGCTTGCTGCGGTTTCTGAGCCGGGGATTGAGGCTTTTGCTGTGGGTTTGCCCTAGGTGAGCTTTGAGGCTTCTCTTTAGGCGCGATCTTGACCATTTGAGGAACTTTGACTGGTAAGGGGGCCTTGCCCAGAGCTTCAGTCTTCATCTCTTGTGATGGAGATGGCAAACTGGGCCATGCCTCTTTCACCTTCGCCTGCTGAGTAGAAGGAGTATCTGTCTTGGCATGCATTTGCTTCCTTTTGGCCTCTTCCTCCATCCACTTCTTTCTAGCTTCCTCATCTTTCTGTCTAGCCTCCTCGTCCATTTGCTTCCTCTTGGCCTCGTAGAATTGCCTCTGCTTCTCTGCCTCTGTTAGAGGTTTGGAAACACTAACTTCAGGAGTTTCGGGAATGGCCGGCTCAGAAGGTTTGGGAACGTTCGCTTCGGGAGGCTTGGGGATATTAGCTTCAGGGGGTTTGGGAATGCTCTTTTCAGGAGTCTTGACATCGCTCGCTCCATGAGTCTTAGCAACGCTCGCTGCAGGAGTTTTGGGAACTGTCGCTTCAGGAGTCTTGGGGACGCTCGCTTCAGAAGTCTTCACAACGCCCGGTTGCTGATTCTCCTTCTTGATCTCCTTGCGCTTTTCTGCCCCAGCAGCTTCAAGTTCCCGGCGCTTCTCAGCCCCGGCCGCTGCGTGCTTGCGACTGACGTCTTTGGCGGCTTTGCTTCTTGATTCAGCGATATTCGAATTTTTTCCGAGTGGCATAAATTTGTTGTCGCCTCTTGTCCTCGATCCGCCGCCTCTTGATGCAGCAGTAGTCGCCCACTTTCCGCCCGGTGTGAGCGTCTTGCCTCTTGTTTCAGCAACAGGCGTGATTTTCCCGCCCGGCGTGAAAGCCTTGGAGGGTTCCTCGACGGTGGTTTTCGCCATGGTAGCTTTCTCTGCCTCGCGAATGATCCTGCGTCTTTCGGCTGCGGCGGCCTTGGGGTTTACGGCAACGTTCCAGTTCCCAAGCTCAGCAGCCTTGGCCTTCTCCGCTTTGACGGCGTCCTGCCTGACATGTTCAAGAAGTCTGAGGTTTTCACGGGCTTTGTTTTCTTCCTCTTGATACACCCTGACCTTTTCAGACGCTTGTTCTTCCGCATTTGCGGCCTTGTCGGCCTTTTCGAGTGCTTTGCGCCTCCTGGCTTCAAGTGCTTCAGCAGCTTTGGTTTTGCCCTCTTGCGCGGCTTTGTATCTTTTCGATTCGAAAGCCTCGGCTTCTTTGCGGGCTAGGTCCATCTCAGCCCTGGCCGTTTTGGCCTTTTCTTTCTCGATGTCCTTGAGCCTTTCAGCCTCCGCAACTTTAGCCCTTGCCTGTCCAAGTTCCTTGAGCATTTCAGCCTCAACGGCCTTGACCCGCTCTCTGAGGGCTTTGTCCTTTTCGGCCTCGGTAGACTTGGCTAAATCTTCAGCTTCCTCTGCCTCTTTGCGCTTTGCATCCTTGGAAGCTTTTACCTGTTCTTCTTCCTGTGCTTTGGCGATCTGCTGTGCTAGTTTGCGATCCTCTTCTTCTTGCTCGGCTTTTTGCTGCTCTTCCAGTATTCTGGGCTTGGCATCCTCGGCACTCTTTGCGGTTTTCTCTTCCTCGGCTTGGGCAATCTGCTCTGCTAGCTTGCGGTCCGCATCTTCCTGCTCGGCTTTGCGCTTTTCTTCTGCGAGCGTCTTGTACTCCGAAGCTTGGTCTCTCCTTGCCTCGACGACCTTGGGCTTCTCGGGCTCATCCGGGTTCGCTTGGAAACTCCCAGTCTTCCTTTTCCCTTCAGCAACATCTGGCTTTTCGGGCTCATTCAGGTTAGCTTGGGGGCTATCGGTCTTCCTTTCCCCTTCAGCGCCCTCTTTCCGAGCGTCTTCGGGTTTTCCCAATTTTTCATCAAGCAATTTGTCAAAGGCCCTCCCCGCTTCAAGTAGTTCCTGTTCTTCCTTGGGATGTTTCTTTAAAAAATCCCGGGCTTGATTTTTATTGTTAACCCTCATCTTGCTCTTATCTGCATCGGATATCTGAGCTTTGACCGGGCCATACTCTTCATCGTCGTCTTGTATGGTTGCATTTTCCATCTCTGAAGCTTGAGTGGTAACGCCTGATTGACTTTCAGCGTCGGGCAAATTTGTTTGAACCTCTGTGCGCTTGTTGCCCTTGCGACGTTGATTTTTCGCCTTCTTCTTGGCCTTTTTCTTCTCGCGTTGGATTTGTTTGGCCTTTTCTTCTTCGGTTGGCTCTCTCTCCGATCGCGCCTCCTCTTGCTCAATCTTTTCTGTGACTGAGGTCTGCTCTTGGCCAGCTTCAGACATATTTCGCTGCGCAGTTTGCGTCATGAGAGGTTCCGCGAAGTTGCTGATGTTGTCCTCTAAATTTTCCAGCTCTTCGAGTGCTTCCGACGGTATTGTAATATGGTCTCCTTGTTCGTTCACTTGGATCATGATATCGAATCGGCGCCTTTCTTCTTCAGACATATGCGAGATCTTCTCAACGCAGTCTTCGTTCTTCTGTCCATCAATTGACGTTGGAACAGCGCCGCCAGTCCCAGTTTCGAGCGACTTGATCCGCTTATCAAGTTTCTCCCTTCGTTTCTTTCCCTTTTTGGAAATTTCCGACAGGCTTTTAAGAAACTTGTCCTTGTCGAATGAGTTAGTTAGTGTGGGAAGAACGTCGTTACCATCGGATAGCAGGGTGGTCTCGGCGTCAGTGAGAGTGTTGTTCGAAGATGAGGCAGCGGCCGTCGGTTCTGTGCGTCTATCGTCGGGCCAGGTATCTTTGGACGCAGGTGCGTTAGAAGCAATCTCGGAAGAAGGAGCGTAATCGAACATAGAGGCCATGGTACCCATAGGGGGCTCTGGAAGTCCCCGGGAATCGTCTTGTAACCGTCTTTGAAACGGGTCCTGGAGTTCGTCTTGCAAATGGCTTTCAATAGCCGTTGATACATCCGATGAATTATCGTCCGAGGAGTTGGATGAGCGAGGTGGGCGATGAACATGACATAACGCGGGAATATCAGCGGACTCGGCTGCAGGTGAGTCACAAACGTCAGCTTCAAGATCTTCAGTGTTGTTGGTTACGCATGTTTCGGTACATACCTTCATCGTCGGGCTCAACATGGGTTGTGAGTTCAGCTTCTCCTCTTGCCCAGGCCTCGATGTTCTGCCGTTCCCCATCTCCCAGTCTCCTCCAGCTGCCGTCAGCATCGAGACACTAATCATCGTTGCCGATGACAATGTAACCGTCGTCTTCACTTTCGTCATCCGCTGAATCCTCTTGGGCGGGTTCTGAAACGGTGTGTCCGTGACTTTCTGGTTCAACAGACTGTCC
Organism: Neurospora pannonica FGSC 7221; assembly: GCA_009805235.1. Lineage (NCBI taxonomy): Eukaryota > Fungi > Ascomycota > Sordariomycetes > Sordariales > Sordariaceae > Neurospora > Neurospora pannonica. The sequence goes on from RANY01000003.1 coordinate 124,110, forward strand.
CTCACCAACAGATGATGGCGCAATACCACCGGATGTGCCTGGGTTCAGTAAACCAGTCAGCTAACATGTGGCTTGTGGAGGGAAGATCGTTACTCACCGGGAAGTGTAACAAGCCTAGTTCTGTCTGGAGTGACATATAAGGGCGGGAAGCTTTCAGGCCCAAGCTGAGGTGGGCTGGAATCTACACGCATTCCAGGAGCGGTAGGATCCTCTGGAACCATTTGTAATGATTCTTCTTGCAGTTCAGTTGATTGTACATCAGGCTGGTCTTCTCCCTTTGGCTCAACTGGTTCGTCCGGATTGCCAACTGGTATGAGGTTGTCGTGGGAACCTTCTGACTCAGACGTCTCTTCAGGTATTGGGCTAAGCTTCTTGTTATCATCAACAGAGCCCTGACTCAGAATACAAGACTCGTAACCGTCTTCGAGTTCATATTCTGCCAGCTCCGACCCTGGCGACTCCAGCTCTGGGAAGTTTGACTCTGGCGGTGCCACATCCGTAGCAGCGGGTGTTGCCTCATCCGGTAGCGGAATTGTGGTGACTTGTACGTCGTCTTTCTCAGCGGTATCCTCAATGTCGTCCTCAGCATCTGGTACCGGTACCACTACCGAAGCTGGTTGTTCTTCGCCAAGTTCTTCCTCGACTTCATTGGCCCAAGAAGAGGCAGGTTTCGGAGCGTTGACTTCTTCCTCGGGCTGTTCTGTGTCGTTCGCTGCAGCTGGGGAGGCTGATGAGGTGGTCGTGGTAGGCTCGGGGTCGGCAAGTGGGACGGGGTCCGGGAAGAACTGATCAAAGACCAGCTGCTTGAAGCTGTGACCTGACATCGGAGCCTTGGCTTCTTGCTCGGGCTGTTCTGTGTCGTTCTCCGGGGCTGGGGGCACTGGCAAGGTGGTTATGGGAGGCTCGGGATCGGGGAGAGGGACGGTCTCTGGGAAGAACTGCTCAAAGACGAGCTGCTTGAAGCTGTGGCCTGGCATCTTGGGAAGCTTCTGGCAGAGGGTCGGAGTAGCGCTTGTTGGATGCTTGAAACAAGGGATAACAGAGGACGGGGCACTTGGATGGCGGGCCGGGGCAGGCTGTGGCAGACAGGCTTGTTAGCTTTCACATTCTGTAAAGCCTTCGACAGCTACGACAGCTACGACAGCCAACGAGAGAGGAGGTAGTAGGAATCCAGTACATACTTCAGTTGCTCCCACTCCTAGGGCGACGACAGTTGGGAACAAGAGCTGTGCCCTTACACGCCCAATCCGTAGCGAGTGCCGAAGAGGGTCGTGATCTTGATGGTCGTGATACTGATAACGAGTGTATAGCGATAGCTAACGATTGTAACGGCTGCTAGGCTGAAGATGCTGCCAAAAAAGAGAACCGGCGCGGTGACCTGCGGCGGAAAACGGTATCGATGGTTGATGTTTTATGGATGGATATGGCGATTTCGGAGAGGTTCTCTCAAAGGACGGGGAGGGCTGCCATCGTGTACTGCACATGGGCTGATTTCCCTTGGGTTGCCAGCCAGTGGCGGGGTAGGCGCGATTGCCCTCGATATCGTGACCATTGTGCGGGAAGCTGCCGTTGACGACTTAATGGAGAAGTGCGATTGTTAGGTTTATTCAACCGACTAGGCGAGGTGGTCGCAAAGGGAGGAACATGGACTGGGCGGAATTCGGGTGTGCAAGTGCAGCCGGATTGGTCGCACCCGTGTCGAGGAAACCCCCCATCCTTTTGCCGACCCCCTCTCTCGCAACATCATCGCTTCAATATCGTCCGTTGTAACCCAGACAAAGCAAGAAGATAGAGGTACCTACCTATTCTGTTACTGGCGATAACCAGCAAGTGCCTCCTTCAAGACCACGTCCTCTTCATGATCCTCACCGCCGCTCACTCGCCGTTCTGCTTCCTTCTCGCTACAAACAGAGGATTTCCCTCGATCCACTCATCACTTTGTCAGATGCATTTTACGTCACGCTATTGCAAGTGGAACCCAAGATTGTGTTGCTCAGTTTTGATCTTTTTTGGTACTGCCTATCATGGTTATCTACAATCTGCCTGCTACATGATTGGCTTTATATCTGTTTCGATGCTTTTTTGTGTTTTGATGTTTTCCATGTTTTTTTCCCTCTTTTCATTCCTAGAGTTCTCCCACTTCACATCCGACTTCCTGTATAACCACTTCCAGAACCGTCAGCTTGTCCACCCCTACCAATCCTCATGTTCATCCAAATCCGCCCAACTCCTCGGCTCATCCAAATAAAACGTGTTCCCCTCCGGCACCGTAACCATAATATCCGGCACGCCCTCGGGCTTCTTCTCCAACGGCGCAAACTTCGACAACGCCCAATTATCCCTCTGCAATCTGCGCTGTCCCCTCGCCACCTGCTCCCTCTGCTCCTCGTCCGCCACCCGCTTCCACGTATCCAGATGCCCATTGTCATCAATAAAGTTCTGGCTTAGCCACCGCTGGTTCATGCACAGACGGTTCCAAGGCAGGGGGTCGTCGAGCCAGAAGGTGTCGCCCTCGGGGGTGGTGACGGTCAGTTCGGGAACGGGGAGGGAGGGGTGCTGACCAGATGAGTCGGCGGGGCCCGGGTAGTGCGTGATGGCCTGCTTGGGCTTGTAGGCTTCGGTGACGCCCTCCCAGTGGCAACGCTGGAGGTACTGTTCGTTGGGGTCGAAGTTGGCGACGTGGACACGTTGGTAGGTGTCGAGGTGGCCCGTGTTATCGATGAAGGCGTGCTCTTCCCAGTTGAAAACGTAGGGCTCGAGGTTGTCCTCCTCTGGGTAAACGGTCTCGGTGTCGCTGATGGGGCCTTCCCTCGGCTCTTGGGGTTGTTCGGGAGGGATGGATGTAATGGCGGCGTTTTCCTCCTCCTGTTTAGACGACATGATGGCCGGGAGATGGGTGTTGTTTGACTCCAATGCCGTGTTCTCGTTGACTTGGACGTTGGCAGGAGTGCTGGGCGACTGCGAGGTTACGATTACCGGCCGCTGTGACGATACGATGACCGGCTGAGCGGGTTCAGCTGGGCTTGAAACCGGGTTCTCCGAGTTCTGTGACTCGATGGCCGCCTCCTCCTCTTCAACCTCGGCCTCATTAGCCAACTCTTCCTGTTCCTCAATCTCGAACGGCTCCTCCATCCCGTCCTCGACCTGAACCTCCTCGCTTCCCATCCGAGCTTCTCTGTCGACCCCCAAACCCTGGTCGTCAGAGTCGTTAGGCGTCATCACCACGCCCTCGACAAGTTCAGCTGGGCACCCCTCATCCTACTGAGGAATTTGCTCCAGTGAGCTATCGAGGCGGTCCGCCTCCTCATGGTCAGGGCGAAAAGCGATGGCTCTGGCTCTGTTGACGGCGTCGTCTTCGTTGTCGGAGAATTTTTCAGAGTCGTTGATGCTATTCGCCCTGTTGGGGCCACCTTCAGAGGAAGGAGAGTACAGCGGAAGGCGAATCTCGGAGAGATCTGAGGAGCAGGGAGAGGACGGAAACGAAATCTCGGAGGGGGGATGGACTTCCACAGAAGCGGCGGAGGTATGACTGGTCAAGGAGTCTGAGTCCATGCCATTGCTATTGCCGTTGGTAAGACCATTGACGGCCGTCAGACTAGCAAGGGAATCGAGTGATTCGCCAAGGTCCAAAGAAGAGATGGTGCTGCCGAGGTCCAGGGAAGAGATCGTTCTCTCTGAACGGGGAGAGGTATTGATATCAGGAGAGTAAGCGTTAGGAGGGAAGTTCACAGCGGTGATGGTGTCCGTTTCCTGGATTGTTGCGTCGAAAAGAGGAGAGGCTCTGCCCCTGGGAGGAGAGGAGAGGTCGACGCATGAAGGAGGAGGGGAGGGGTACACGGAGGAGGTGCCCCTAACGAAGGGAGACGTGCGGGCGTGGTCGATTGAGTGCCACCTTCCTGACTTGGGCTCCATGGGCTTGATCCACCAGCGGGCTGTGGGATCGGTGGCCTTAGTACCGCTTGTATAGGTCCTGATACCGCTGTAGAAAGTCAGTATTTGCCGGAAGATTGCTGAGCTCGATCTGATAAGAGTCTGAACATACCTCAACAAGAAAGGCACGAAGTGCTCAACAAGCCCAGCAACGTCTCGGACAATCTGACTCGCAGTAGCAATCGACTCGTCACGAGCGCTCTTTAACACAACCTCAATCGACTTGTCGACGACGCGAGAAGTGATGACAATTGGCGCCTTGACGACGGCTTTGATCTGCTTGCGGACGATGTCGACATTGTCAATCACCTTTGTGATGGCAACGACGACGCGATCGTCGCCATGATCGAAGTCGAAGTCGGATTCGATGGGCTGGAAGTAGCCGACGGCGTGCGAGATGGCTGGGCGGACAATGGGGGCGATGAGGGGGTAGATGATGGGGGTAGCGAGGCGGGCGACCGTTCTGGTCAGGAAGGAGAACATTTTGGCTGTCTGTTGTCCTTGGGTGCAATTGATATGATTGTGAAATGACAATTGAAGTTGCCTGATGTTTGCGAATGGTTTTTTGGGTTGAGTTTGTCGGTGCGCAGTTGCAAGATGGAAAGGGTGTGTCAAGTGTTGGTTGACTTTCGTAAAATGGGGTTTGTGTTTTGTAGTTGGAAGTCGGAACAAGTTCAATCGACCGATAAGCCCGGACGACGAGACATTAAAGGTGCTGAGCGGATGGGAGTGAGGAGGGATGAAAGTCCAAGGTCGCAGCATATGCACAGAGGTTGCGTAATGGCGGACTCCGGTGCATGGTGAAGGTGAAGGTTATCAGCTGGCAGCCTTCCGGCAGGCTGTCGAGGGACCGAGAACCTTGGTGGTGGCATGCAGGTGAGTAATTCAGTTCAGGTGTAAGGCTGCAAGGCTACAAGGCTACAGTATATGCTCCCAAAGGTGAGGTGCAGAAGGGGAGTGAAGGGTGGTTTGTTTACTTTCAAGGTATGACGAAAAGGGGGCCCGTGAAGGGTGGTCCGCGCACGGACCATGAAGGGAAAAAGTCCCTTGTTTTTGGTGCTGGACCTTTGGTATTTCACTCAATTGTATCTGCACATTGGAGGCGTTTGAATGTCATGAAAATGGTATGTCCAAGAGCTTCGGTGGTTTCCATTTCTGAGATTCTTATATTGATTGCATGTCCGTGATTTTTGTCGGTGGTGCGGGACTGAAAACTGGCTGCACGACAAATGTGAAGAACCGTTCATCTGCATTTCGGACTTCCGGACAGCAGTTCGCGCACTGACCCTTCCTGCACGCACCCTTATCAGATGAAAGTCTTGGCGCATCTTTCAACCAAGCCCGATTAGCTCAGCTGGTTAGAGCGTCGTACTAATATCGGGTCTTCTGATATCAAGTCCATGCGAAGGTCAACAGTTCAATCCTGTTATTGGGCATTTCTTTTTCCACTTTTTTGCCATTTTCTTGTCATTTGTCTTTTTTTATTTTTGTGAAGGATACTTGAATCCTGGGTCTGGCAAGGAAGTTCTCGAGTTTTTTTTTTCGCTTCACATTTCGGTTCGCATGAGCAAAGCCTCTCTCTGTCTGCGCGGGGCGGGATGCAGCAACTATGCAAGCAGCAAAACGGGTTGCAGCTCATAGCGAACATGTTCAGAACATCACAATTTGTGCAATCCTCAAAATGGGATTGTCCTGAGCATGCGCAACAAGAAAAATCAACCGCTTTGGGTGTCACTTTTCACTTTAGGTAACTGTCCTCTATCTACTTATAAAAAAAACCATCATCACTCCCTCTTTTAGTCCGTCTAATGATTGCCCTTGGGCTCGCTACAGCTGCAGAAAACAATACATGAGGAAAATGTACAGAAAGAACGTAAAGAAGGGAAGAACAAACGAAATCAAGCGACAAGTGCTTGCGGTGTCATCGCCATGACTCAATCAGCATCCAAATACTGTCCCACCCCCGAAGGGAGTGTAAACCTGACCCTGGCCGGACTATGTGACCGTGAACGTGGCCGCGACCGGCTTGCTCTGCCCTCCGAAGAACTTGAAGATGACGATGACGATGTAAGGCTTGGTGGCGCTTCGCCAATATTGTCCGACAGGCCTGAGCTACTTGTCGCGGAAGAAGTTGACTCATACCTCGGCGGCTGATACCTCCTCGTCGATGTCGGTACCGCGGGTGCTGAGACAGAGGCGGCATGAACCGCAGGTACTGACTCCTGAACAACGCTCACGCTAGCAGGTTGTGATCTCCTCATCCGTCTTCGCTCGTGAGTTACCTGCCCGTGTCCTAGTGGGTGTTGTGATACCCGCTCGTGACTTCTTCGATTGCTCCTTTCATGGGCTGCTCGTCCGGCGACGTATATCACCGGTGGTGGATGGTAAGGATCGTCTTGACGATTTCTGCCCCTGACCGCTGGCCTGTCGTCGAGGTCGTACTTATGCCTCAACCTTTCGGGTGGATGGACGTCATGAGTATCCCGTTTTTCGGTAGTAGGGCTGGATACGTCCACTACTGCTTGTCGGCCCGGATGCGGGAACTCTCGATGTCGAGAAACAGAGAGATCACGGTGATGACGTGGCCGTCCAGTCCCATGTGACACTGGGCGGGAATCCCGTTTAGAGCTTTGCACGGGTGCATCAGACTGGATGACCTTCACCACCTTGACTGTTGTATGTACCTTTTCCGCTTCTTCGCTTGGTACTGCTCGCTCTCTATGGTCGCCGCTTTTGATTCGGGCTATTGTTGGCCTCTGCGGGTAGCGCATGGTTGACGAGTATCTGACGGGCATGGCGGTGGTGGCTTTGGCTGGTGATGGCCAAGTCGATGCTGGAGACTTCGGTGTAGAACGACGACGGCATAGACGCCAGACGATGAAGGAGAAGATGATTGTGCCGAAGAAGACGCCGAAGACGATGCCGAGTGCTACGGCAGAACTGTGTGAAGATGATGATGTTGCCACAAACACGGGGGACGAGAAACTGGTTGGAGTTTCTAGTATCACGAGTAGCTTCGTAGGGAGGAAGGGTGTCGCTTTTAATGTGGTAACTGTCTCAGTCACGGAAGAAAACGTGCAACTTGTCTCAGAGGGCTGGGATTGACGTTGGCTTGGAGCTGGAAGAGTGTCGGAGATTTGCTGAGGTGCCACTGCTTGACGGCTTCGTTTTCTCGGTGCTGCCACTCCCATTTTGTAGTACGAATATCCAAAGGCAGTTTGTTTCCAATGTTATGCTGATGTTGAACACAACGGAAGACAACTCAGAAAGAGCGGTAAAGAGCTCGGAAAGCAATTCCTTCCCTTTTGAAGCCTAGCTTGTTGTCTTCCGTTGATGCTTTTCTTCGGTGAAGCTATTGGGTTTCCATTGTCCATTCGGACGCATGCTGACTCCTCGTCCGTAGTCGAAGCACCGTACCGGTCTCCCAGTCGTCCGCGCCTGTGAGTCGCAAGAATAGACGCAACTGAACCATATTCTCCCTGCTGGAGCTCCCACTGGCTACTCCCCCTGACCGCTCAATATTATCGCCTCGATCATCGACATCCTGGTCCCTCTTCCGAGACCTTCAAATCATGCCACAATCGGATCGGAATCTCGCGCGGACCGCGGCCGTTCTAATTGCGTGGGCATGATGCGAGGCATGACGCTTGCAATCATTGCACTTGCCCAGTCAGGGCAACGGGATTGACAAATAGGGCTGCCAACGCATGCTTTGGGTGCGTGCGGGACCGGCTTATTGCTGTTTTCTTAGACCGACTCCGACGGAACGGGTCGAACATGTCCGGATGTTCCTGGGATTCGTGAGCAGATCGACCATTTGGGGATGAGAGGTAAGAAGCCACTGTTGCACGACCTGACCCGAGAGCAGGAGCGGCTTCGAGTGACAGTGCTGTATCCTTTCCCGTTGACTGTGAAAGACTGTGAGCAGCCGAATAAAAAGCCAAGGCGGCATTGTCAGATACGAGTGAGTGGATGTGAGTCGCGCGGCGATTGCCATGGCCGGCAGAGAGCTGTGGGTAGTCAAGGCCTTGACCGCAAGCCCGGAGGAACACTGCGTCTGCGGATAATGTTGCTTGCGTTATCCATGAACGCAAATCGCTGAAAGAGGATCGAGGGAAAATCCGGAATTGTTGAAGAAACTCACAGGATTGGAACGGCCGCTATTTATCTCGTCAGGCACGACATAGCGGTGGGATGCACTAGGCTGAGAGGCGTCAATAGGATCATGCCAGATATGAAGTGGCGCCTGCACGTCTGCTTTCCGCATATTCTCTGTGCTACGCGAGATCCGAACGTCTGCATGCAGATTGTAACGACCTGGCAGTGGCACTGGGTGCATCACCTTCACCGCCAGGGGTGCTGAGGCGGACAAAAGCACGCACAATATCTTGACATTGTTCAGCTTGCGCCTGAAAGTCGAAGACGGTGTAAGTCGCGTGTTTTGTTGGAATGCTACAAGGGTTCAAGGTTCTTCGACTTCTTCGGTGCTGAGTAGGGAGTAACAAGAAAAGGAGACGATTGGATTTTCAAAGGAAAAGTTTAACTGAGGGAGTTTTACTTGATTGGGGTACTCATGGCAAGTTTGGTAGAAGAGAAGATTCTGATTTTGAGGCCTGGTCTACATGAAGGAAAGGAGTCCGGTGGGGGCACAACTTCCAGAGCAGTCTGAACACTTCCGCCGAGATTGCGCAACCGACCCGTCAACACATGGGCGCAGTCCCGGAAAGAGCGACTCGCATCTCTCCAACAACTGCCACTCTCGCTCTTTCCCGATATCCAACTTCCGACCGTCACCACCCTCAACATATCCCAGACTTCTTCAAGTTCCTGCAGTCCATCTCCAACACCATACCGACACCTCTCCTATACATAATCCATCGCTCAAGGGCCCTGAACCGTGATAGAAGCAGATCCAGTGCTCTGGTATCCCTCCGTCGCCACAATCTGGTAGTTGTGCGTGCCCAGCTGCAGACCAGCCTTGGCCCACGCATTGAAGTGGTTGCTCATAGTGACGGTACCACCGGTGCGCTTCTGCTGGCGGACCGACCAGTACTGGTTGAAGGTGGCGGTGCCGTCGATGGACGGCTGGTTGTAGCGGGTAGTCTTGTAGATGTCGTAGGTGGAGCCGTCGGTGGTGACGGAGCCGAGACGGGTGGCGCCCGACGAAGGGTTGTAGGTGCCAAAGTTCTCGACGACGTAGTACTCGACAAGCGGGTTGCGGGTCCAGCCGTAGACGGACAGGTAGCCGTTGCCGGAGGGGTTGAAGGAACCCGAGTAGGTGATGGAGCGAGCCGAACCGGGGTTCCAGCCCTTGCCGCCGACGAAGTTGCCGACGTTTTGCCAGTTCACAGAGTAAGAGCCGCCGTTGCCGTTGGCGTAGTTGACATTGCCGCCGCCGTCGGTCCAGAAGGAGTAGTAGAAGCCGTTGTTGAAGCCGGTGCTGCTGGGGGTGCCGGCGCGCACGTTGAGCTCGGAGAACTCGGTGGCGTTGAAGGGGACGGCGAKGGCACCGGCGGCGCCGAGGAGGAGGGACTTGATGGAGACCATTGTGTCTGATCTATCTGAAACTCGGTGGAAGAGGATGGCTGATGGCTGGTGATGGTGAGAGGATAAACAGAAGTCGAAACACGACGATCGTGAAGGTCTTATATATCCGTCTTGCGAACTCCTTGTCGTCGCTTGTGATTGACAGGGCCAGTCCAACCGTATCTCCTTAGATTGTCGTCGTCCCTGTCACCTTCGAGGTTGCCATCTTGGCGACTCTGTCGAGCTTGCTTCTTCTGATGCCAAGGACCGAGTCCACGGAGGTGGTCTCAGATAGGGTTGTATCCATCATCCGATCCCCGTACCCAAGATTGGGATAACGCCACTCTACACTCTATACCGGCTTTTCGTGGCGGAAGGGGAGGCTCCGTATGCATTCAGGCTGAATGAAGGGATCGATGGGGCCCCGCAATGCGGCTCGGTCACGGAAGTTCGACTGTTCTATCTAGCTTCCATTTTAGTAGGTCCGTGTTTGAGAATCCTTGCAATGGTGGTCGAAGTCGGAGGCTGGCCTTGCTGAAACAGAAGATATTCCACCATTCAAGCCTATCGGATCTTGGAATAGGGGCAGGGTTTCGTTCACTACTGTATTGGCACGCTTAAACGTTTAGTCCCTGCTACCTTCGGAGGACGTTCACTCAACCACTCTCATCGACGCACTTGCTTGGCCGGGCGGTTACGACATTTCCATCTACCGGGAAGGGGCCAAGCTTCTTGGCCGCATAACCTCATCTCGGAGCCGTGGTTCTTGTGCTGTACCCCGGACTGAACTGCCGATACCCCCTTGTCCAGATGCCGATCAAAGGAACCGTGATCCGGGGTTTGATATACCGTTGTATCTTGTTCGGAGATACCGTCGTGGTCGTGTAAGAAGGACAAAGGCTGACAGGCCCGGGACCAAGAGGCTCAAACATAAATGAACATCAAAGAGCAGAACCCGTGTACCTGGAAGTAGAAGCGCGACACTATACCAGAGATGGGCTGGAGATGAAGATCGATTCCCGATGCTTTGCGATGGTCTAGCCCTTGAGGATGGGTAAACATGGGAATATCGGTTGATAGGCTCTCAGGGCAGCTCGCCATCTGGTCCATTTAGCCGACGATAGTGTTGCTACCCGCACGAGTTAAGATCTAGACAAGTGGGCAGGGGTAAGCACAGGGGGGTGACACGACGACACTTGCTGTCAATATCAGAGTCACAAGACCTACCTAGGTGAGTGGTTATGTCGTCTCGTAGGCCATGATGAAGCCTGGGTGGTTGAAGGAAGGCATTCTCCTGGCACAACCATGGCGGATGACGAGAGTTCACCGCAAGTCCGACGGAAACTCACCGTCGTCACTCGTAGAGTAGAGCACAGAGTTGCAATGTGCTCACAGCGCACGGGCACCGCAATGAGAACATCCGCACCAGTCGGAGATCGCGTCTCTCGTCCTTGGAAATCTCGGTTGGTAGTAAAGTTTCGGTTGGTAGCGAATTTCGTAGAACATTATGCATTGTGAGTCGGTGAGGGCGACGATGGCATCTCGTATTCCATACCCTGGACTTGTTGTGGGAGGACTTGGAAAGGTGCAACTCGCGGTTGAAGTGTCGTAAGTTTTGACAGAATGCAAGGGGAACGTCAGTGGGCCGTTCGGCATCCCCGCCACTGTAACCACTGAATTTTGCCCACTGAAAGTCCAAGGTTACAGTGTGTTTGCTCCACTTTTCAATATCACACCGACTTCCTGTTTCTCGGGACAACTACCCGAACTCCCAGTAAAGTGCAGGAAAATGCTGTGAACATAATCAAGCGATATCAACAATAAAAGGGCTTTTACAAAAAGGACGGGTAGAATTTTGCTATGAGGGGAGAGAGTCGGGAGTCTCAACTCTTCAGGGGAACTGCGATGGTCCACAATGCTGCGGCACAGCAGTCATGTCGCTCGTGCCTGCCTCCAAATGCATGAGCATAAAGACGACAGGAAGAGGTTGATGACTTTTGGAAGGAGCAACTGGTCGATAGAATCGGAATCGAGTCATTTCATCGATTTGTCTCATACCTCTTCTTTGCGAGTGTCCAACAGCCACAACACCTCACTTCCGCTTTGGTCATCACACGCTCACACAATGCAATCAAGAACAACATCTTGACCCCTTGCGCACCATTCATAAGCAGATGTTTCCCAACAAACAATCACATACGACCATACCCACTGGAAAACTCGGGATCCCGTCCGCTCTCCCATAGATAAGCCAGTGAGGGCCAGACTAGTAGTTGGGTCGGTGACGACCAGCGAATCCCTGGTGTTGTATGTTTTTGACTTTTTTTTTCTCTTTTCGGTATAAGACCTCTAATTTCTTTCCTGCTACACATCATCACATCAACGTGCGAGGTTCTTTTTTTCCTTCTCTTCCATTCTTGGCAGTAGTCTCATCAACTTGCTCAATTCCGAGTCTTAGCTTGCCTGGCAAGTTTGTTGCGTACACATTGTTATGTTCTCACTACGTTTCTGTTCTATCTGTCCACTGTCTCGACCATTTATCCGCACCTCAAAAGAACATCTCTGGCAACCTGTCCCTCCTCATCTCGGAACTCTCGACTTTCATCACCACTCCGGATTCCCCATCCGCGCCTGCCATTCACCTACACCCATGGCCTCGGCTTCCAGCCATTCCTGCACAGCTTGGTCTCTTTGCTCTCCCGCTTGAGGAACCATCGTTCCCCCTCCCCCTCCCACTCCGTCTCCTCCTCTTCCTCCTCCCATAACCGATCCCGTTTGGACTTGCCCCTGACCCGCCCTCGGCATAAACGTTATCATCCTGACTCTCACCGCTTGATCCCTCATCACCTCTTCCGAATCTTGTTGCCAGTATACAAGCGGGACATATCCCAATGGAAAGCCATCAATCAAGACAGGCCTAAAAAACACCCTTTCGTTTCCTTCCGAGGAGTTATTCCCTCCACCGCCATTCCCGTTCCCGCTCTCTTTCTCCTTCTCCTTCCCCTTTCTTTTTTCATTCTCGTCCCCCTTGCCACCCCTCTCTCCTTGCTCAACCTCCGGAGCCGACTTCTCCGATTGCACATGCCCTACTTCCCCCGCCTTAACTGTAACCGACCCCGAGCTTGACTCTTTGCCTGACCCTCCCGACACCTTTCTCTGCCCCGAGCCCAATACCGAGCCCACTGGTCTCCCCATACCATCCACAAAGAGCCCCAAATACCTGACCCTCAAGTTCATCCTGTTCTCATCGTCCCACAAGACAATGATCCCGGGTACCAACGGGCTGTAGAGACTCAGAACCGGGTCGGTGGATGAGGCATTGTTGGGGAGGGACCTGAAGTAGGAGCGCATGGCGGAGATGGCGGAGTCGAAGTCGAAGATATGGAGGGTTTCTAGTTGTTGAGGTTCCTGGGAAGCTTGAGGTGGGTCGGTGGCAGTTGGAAGAGCGGAAGCGGAACCCGGAGCCTGGGCTGGGAAAGACGGGCCAGGAGAGGAAGATAGAATAGAGAATGTGGCTCGTAAGGGGGATACAGATGCAGGGGGGACATAGCCGGGGATTATCTCGGTTATCAGAGGTGTGAATTCTGGCTGTTGAAACCCCTTATTGATGGTGGTGAGGTGGTTGAGGTGCTGGAGGAGTATGAGAATGGAACTGCCCGTGGTTAGAAGTATGGGAAGTATTAGATCTAATTTGATTGTGCCGAGAATGAGGAGGAACGTAAACAGAAGATTGGGAGTAACTACGTCTTAGGTGTGCTGGACTGGTGCTAGACCTGTTCATATCTACAACGTTTCCCTGCCCCCGACCCTGGGAACTGCCACTAACAAAAGCATAAGAAGGAGCACTAGGATTTAGTCCTCCTCGGGAACTATGCGACGATGCAGCCGACGTAGAGCTGACCATCGAACTCAGCGAACTCGCCGTCGACACTCTTTTGATCCCTTCCTGACCCTGCCCTTGCCCTTCCTCTTTCCCTTTCCATTTCCCCTTCCCTTTCCCCTCCTCTTCCCCACCATGGCATTCCCTCCCCTCGTTACCTCCAGCACCCTCTCCACCCCTATCACCCTCACCACCACCTCCTCATCCTCCTCCATTACCCACATTCATCGCCTCTCTCCCTTCACCGCCCCCAACGCCTCTCACATCTCCACCACCACTCGCATCCCCCGACCCAGACACCCTCCAAAAAACCCTCCCACTCCCCGCCCTCTCCATACTAGCCATCAAACACTCCGGCACAGGCTTACAAACGACCGGTCCGAGCCTCGTATCGATAGAAGGCCTTGCGAAGTCTGAATCGGACTCGGACTCCTCGTCATCGCGGGGAGGTGAAAGGTAGGGAGCACATTGGTCTAGGTTGCGTTGGAGGAAGGAGGGGAGGGGGTGCGTTGGGGGTAAGGGGGTGGAGGAGAGAGGGATGGAGAAGAGAGGTATGGAGGAGAGAGGGCCTAGGGGGTAGGAGGCAGGTGGTGGAAGGGTAGGTGGTGGAAGGGTAGGTGGTGGAAGGGTTGGAGGCTAACCGGTTGGAAGATGAGTGGTTGGAGGGTAAGGGGTGAGATGAGGGGTGAGATGAGGGGTGGGAGGATAAAAGTTTGGAGAGAAACGGGTTGCAGAGTAACGGGTTGCAGAGTAACGGGTTGCAGAGTAACGGGTTGCAGAGTAACGGGTTGGAGGGTAAAGGATAGGAGGAGGATGAAGAAGGCTGTGTCGTTGCCGGACGGGGTGGATGTGTTGGTCGAGGGGTTTGGGAGGTTTGGAATGATAAGGCTGTTTGGAAGAGGGAGGATATGAAGTGTGGGGTTTGTGTTGGCGTTGTGTAGGGGTGCGAATGAGAATGGGTGGGGATATGAGGGATGTGATGGGTTGGGTACTGGGAATATTCTGAAGGTATACACCTCTGCTGGCATATAAATGGTTAGCTTGGTACAGCCACTCTACAACATTCAAGGGTTTTAGTGTGAGCAAACTGCCCATCTTTTGTACGAAGATTAAAGTTATCGCCACTTTGCAATTCACCGCGCTAACGTTTTAAATGCCGG
>RANY01000030.1:0-82635 GCA_009805235.1 Neurospora pannonica FGSC 7221
GAGAGGCGGGACCAGCAGAAGCGTGGCCCAGGGACGCGGGGCTAGAAGAGGCGGGGCCAGCAGGCGCCGGCTTCGGCTGAGGTGAAGATCCAGGAGCCGGCGACACTGCCTTTCTCTTCGCTGGGGTACTCATGGTTGGCAATTGGCTCGCAGGTAAGACAGAGAGAAATGCTGAGGCGTCCGAAGAAAAAAGAGTTGATCGAGCTTGTGGAAAACGGACGGTACCGAGTCGCCGGCACCTACAATCCTTTTGAACCCAAGATATCCCACCCTCCAGCTGCTGGGGCACGAGGGGGTTTTGAGGACCTAAGCCCAGGTAGGAAATTATAGGCCGTCCGGAAACTTTCCGAAGGTTAGCCCACCGAAATAGTTGTCACACGGTGGTAGCATCCTACGGCGTCCAGAACCATTGCGACTTAGGCCTGCAGCGTTCACAGTGTGTGATATCCTAACCTTCAGCTATATCGAGATAGGTGGATGGCATAGGACGCAGCGAACGAAACCCCGAGAGTATCAAACCAAGCAGTCGTACGACTTTTTCCATTTTCCTTATCAGTATCGCTTCATTTTATTAACCTCCTCTTTGCTGGAATCAGATGTGGTGCTTGCTTGTCTATACCTAGGTAAGCACCAGCATATCTTGCCAGTCGCCATTGGCCTCACTCTCTCTCGTCCTTTGGGGCACGTGGATCATGCCGTCTTTGGGCAAACTTAACTCTTGAGGAGATAACTCGAGACTTGTTGCCATGGAGAAAGGATGAAGGATGAAGGACGAAGAAGACTGAAAAGGACATTGAAATAAAAGTCTTGACCCCCGCTCCGCGGTCCCGTCAATCCCCGGCTACGCCAACCGGCTGTGGGGAAGCATCGGGAGCGGTTCCGTAGATGTGGGGCCCCCGCACCAGACCGCGGCATTGATCTCCAACTGTGGAGTAGTTCCACGCTCCCACGGCATTTCTAGTGTAGCTCATCGCTGATCAGTAATCAGACGTTCTCGGCCTGAATACCGAGAATGACCTCACTATGTGGAATCCGCTCAGCTACTTTTGGTGGTAGTCAAGATATCAATGATATAGTCAATCAAGATCCCTTTCCTTCAAACAATCTACATATCTATCCATCAACTTCCCTCTTCTCATTCTGCTCTTTCTCTGTCATTTCAGCTTCAGTATACCAGAAGAACCACTCCAAATCCAACATCATTTGAACGTCTCAACACAATGGCTCCCTCGATAGACAAACCAGTAGCGGCTTCCCCCATTGACAAGCCAGTAGCCCTCGTCATCGGTGCCTCACGCGGAATAGGCCGTCAAGTAGCCATCGACCTAGCCAAGAAGGGATACGCCGGTAAGCTTTTCACTTCCCATCCATCACCCACTCTCACTAACATCCCCACCCCCCTTAACAGTCGTCGTCTCCGCCAAATCCACCACCTCCCCCTCCGCCCTCGCGTCCCTCACCCCCTTCCCTCCCGACCCCAACTCCCCCCTCTCCACCATCACCACCGTCGCCCACGAAATCACCACTCTCCATAACGGCACCGCCCTCGCCATCCCCTGCGACACCAGCGACCCCACCGGCACCTCCCTCAAGACCCTCATCGCCTCCACCATCAAAGCCTACGGCCACCTGGACGTGCTAATCTACAACTCCGGCGCAATCTGGTGGTCCTCCGTCTCGGGCACGCCGCTGAAGCGGTACCAGCTGATGCAGCGCGTGAATGCGGATGGGCTTTATGCTGCCGTTCAGTTCGCTTTGCCTTACCTTCATGAATCTACCTTCGGCGGGAGAATAGTGGTCGTCTGTCCGCCTATTTATTCCCGCTTCTTCCGGGGCAAGACGGCGTACGCGATGGGTAAAGTAGGCATGAGCGTGCTCGTCAAAGGACTAGCGATGGATTTTGAGCGGGAAGGGGTGGTGGCAACCAAGACGGCGACGGGGGAGGGGGATGGGGTGGTCACCCGCAAAAGGGGGATGGCGGTGAGTGGGATTTGGCCGGCTGTGGCTGTTGAGAGCGCTGCTACTGCTGCCAGGCAGAGTGAGGCAGAGGATCCGGAGGAGTTGAGGAGGGATTTGAGGAGGGCGACGATTTTTTCGGATGCGATACTGGGGATTTTGGGGGCCCCAGCGGAGAAGGTGAATGGGGAACTGTTGCTTGATGAGGATTTCCTCAGGGAGCAGGGTGGGGTGAAGGATTTTGACAAGTATAGTGTTGTTGAGGGTAGTAGGCCGAGGAGGATCATGCCGAGGGTGTTGCCGGATTTGAGGGTGGAGGAACAGGATGATGAGGGGGTTAGGTATGATAGTGCGAAGGAGAGGAGGGAGGGGGCGAAGCTTTAGGTTTAGTTAGGGGTTGCTGGAAGAGAGTAAAACGAGTAGGTGAGTGGTTGGGGAATTCGGATGTGATGGTTCGGTACGATTTTTCTTAGGTAGAGGCATAATATAAAGAAGATCTCACAACCTCCAACCACATTCCCGCCTCCACCCTCCACGATTTACATACGACCATAGGTACTGGGCAAAAATTCGGGATCCCGTCCGCTCTCCCCTAGATAAGCCAGTGACCGCCAGGCCAGTAGTCGGATCGGTAACGACCGGCGAATAACCTGGTGTTGTATGTCTCTTTTTTGGTCTTGGTCCTTCCGCTTCGCTATCATGGTTCCTTCCGCTTCGTCTTTTGGGGCACTCGGGGAAGGAACAGTCGCATGTCAAAGGGCGGGTCAGCACCTTCTTACCTCCGCGGAGCTTATAAGTCCGGATTTTGGAAACGTCGTAAATGACGATTTTGCGCGATGTTGACGAAAGTCTCCTCCACGTTCTTGAATTTTCGACAGGTGTGATCAATGGCAGGGTTCGCGAAGTACAGTAGAACGGGGCAACGGGAGGTTAGGCGCCTCATTCAATCCAAGGCAATGCCAGGCAATGTTAATCAGTAATGAATGCATGACAGAAGCAGGCAGGCGCGTGTGCATCTAGAACCAGTGCATACTTGCGCATGTACCTCGCCTCTTGCCTTATGCTTCATGATGTATGCCGTGTTGAGCCTCTTTTTGCTGCGCCCCAGAAGGTTCGATCTCGGTGGCTGTCTGAAGGGTAGTTCCGGCTGCATAAGGGACGTTCTCATATCTCTACGTACATAGGGATCGGATCTCGTGAGGATCAGCGAGAATACTCACATCGCGGGAACTCATCATTCTGTCATTAAACCAAAACATGTCATGTTCAACAAAAACCACAAAGAAAACCATGACCAAACTGAATATGTAAAGTAGGTATATTCACCAAAACTATCTATCCATCGCCAATGTTGTATGTGTGTCATTAGCCTCCTTTTTCCTTCTATAACCCACTAACCATCTATATGTTCATATGTTCCGCTCGCATTGATCCGATCATGCGGCCAAGTTGGTATCGTATACAAAAAAAAAAAAAAAAAAAAGGTAAGAATATTAAAAACCCAAATAAAAAGCTCGTAAAAACGCGTTTCGCCATGCATCGATGAATCATCCCATCCATCCAAGACCCAAGGGGTATATCCAAATGCAAACAATATGCAAAAAAGTGAGTGTAAGAAGACAAGAGAAGAAGTGAAGTGAGGGTGAGAGGTAGAAAGACGAGATGATGGGAGGAAGTGAGGAGGGATTCAGATGACCAACAAAGCCAGTCACCCTTCGACTCAAACCCTCTTCTCACCCTTCTCCTCCATCTCCGTCGTGTTCCCCGACCCGTTCACCGTCCTCTCATCATCGCTCATGACCGAAATCGCAGGGATGTTAGCATAAGCCTCCTTCGTCTCCAACACCTCCTCGTTCTCCTCCGCGACACCGGCAGGAACAGCAACCTGCGGCTGCTGCTGCTGTGCAACAGCTCCGCTCCTGTCCTCCTGCTGCTCCTGTCTCGCCTTGGCAGCCGCCATCATCTTCGCGAGCGCCTGCGCCGCCTCAGCAGCGTACTTGCACTTCATCCTGACCAAATGGCCGTACTTCCAGAAGAAGAAGGGGAAAGGCACGCAAGCGAGCGCGAGGAAGGCGGGGATGGTCGAAGCCCAGTGGATGCCGAGGTCAGCATACATGTAGGTGGTGAAGAGCGGGAAAGCGGCGCCGAAGAGCGAGCGGAGGACCGAGTTGGCGGCCAGCACGGAGGCGGCAAAGATGGTGTACGAGTCGATCAGGTAGCCCATGAGACTGAGGAAGACCATGACCAGGCCGCCGGCGAAGAAGCCGGAGGCAATGATGGGCACGATCCAGTGGACTTCGGGGCCGTTAGTCCACGCGAACCAGAAGAGACCGACGGGCAGGAGGATGGAGCCGACGATGGCGAGGGGCAGGCGGGCCTCGGGAGGCGCCATGCCGCCGTGCTTGTCGRCGACGCGCGCRTAGCGCTTGTTGTCRAACATGGAGTAGCCGACYGAGAGCATCATGCCGACGGCGACGCCGACGAAGGCGAGACCGCCGRTACCAGGGCTCCAGCCGCGGATCTGCTGGAAGACGATGGGGAAGGCGGCGAACATGAGGTAGAGGGTGCCATAGACGATGGCCATGTAAAGCGAGGTGAGAAGGACGATGGGCTCGGTGAAGAGCAAGATCCAGGGGCGAAGGAGCGAGATCTTGATTTGTTGTCCGAAGCTTTGGTGGCGAGTTTGCAGGTCGAGGCGGGAGACGTAGAGCTTGCCGGTCGCCTTGGTAAGGTTCTTGGCACGGCGACGGAGGATGACCGGGGCGTAGGTCTCGGGGACGGTGAGGGAGCAGGCGATCCAGAGGACGCCGGTAAAGATGGCCATAACACCTTCAACCCAACGCCAGCCCTCAGCTTGTCCCAAAAAGCCACCGACAATGGGGCCGATGGAGGGACCCAAGAAGGGAGCCATGGCGAAGACACCGGAAGCAATACCACGCTCTGTTGATAGTTAGTATGATAAGTAATATATTGAATGTAGGAGGCATGACATACCCTTGGCAGTAAACATGTCAGCAATAACACCACCCGAGTTGGTCAGGGGCGAGGCACCAAAGGTACCGGCGAAGAATCGGAGGATGATGAGGGTCTCGATGTCCTGAGCCCCAGCAGCGCCGGCGTTGAATGCTGTCAAGGCCATGTAGGTGAGGAAGAAGAGAATTTGACGACCGTAGAACTCGCTGAGAGGCGCCCATAGTACCGGTCCGACGGCGAAACCAAGGACGAAAAGTGAAATACCCAAGATGGCCACCTCTGTGCTGACCCCGAACCCAATGATGATCTCCCTGATGCCTCCAGAAAACGCGGTACTGACGAAGGCAACGGCCAAGGTGGCAACGGCTTGTAGGATGGTGATGGTCCACTTCTTCCAGTTGGGATATTGCATGGCGTTGTGTCCGTCGACGGGTAGGAAGTCGACGATGTAGGGCTTCTCGTGTGTGCCCTCGCCCTCATACTGGTGGTTGCGGACGGCATCGGTAACTCCACCGGGGTTGAGTAGGAGGTACCAATGCGAGACTCTGCTGACTTGGGTGTTTTGACATTCGATGTCCATTGCTGTCGCCGTCGACGACCCGGACGACTGTGGTGTGCCGGCAGCCATGATGACTGACGGTTAGGCCGGTATTAGAAGTATGTTCGAATAGGTAGACGCTAATACAACAACGACAAAGAGGGTATAATGTGTACTCGAAGTGATCGACTGCCAAAAAAGGGCAAAGTGAACTAGATGGGTTAGAGCCTCAGTAACGGGCCATGTATGTGTTGATCAACGCTTGGACTAATATCTCTCTTCTCCCTTCTTGGGCAAGACGAGCCGGGGACACACAGCCTTATATTTATTCGAGACAGCAACGAGCAGGCATAAAAGCCACCCCGGTACTGGATGGTCCCGATGTGCGTCAACTCCACCTTGTGGCTCCTCGTGGGCCTGGTTCGTGAATTTCATCCGAACAGGGTACGGAGAGTTGCGTGGAAGGCTCCATCATGCCGGTACCAGATCCACGAAACGATCACCGGTAAACAGCCATAGCCCTGTATTTGTCAGTAACCAGGGGGCGGATGCCGTATGGATGGACCCATAGTCGGGCCCAAAACCCGCCGGTACCTCGGATCTGGCGATATCTGATGGGCAACCGAGCGGTGACACCTCGTAGTAACTTTGTGACTACGAACAAGACGGACACCATGACGAGAAAGGGATGGTATGTATCGGTAACAGCGGGCGGAGCAAAATGACAACCCAGAGCTGAATCGAAGTGAAGAGTGAAGACGCCGGGGCCAGCCAAGCCAAGGAAGGGTTCGAGGGATCGGCGCCGAGAGGCTCTTCGCCGTCCAGTTCGTTCTCTTGGTGGAGTGGCACGTCATCCCCTGCGAAGTGCCCAGGTGGTGCGGTGCAGTCACTGCGGTGGGGGCAGTACGGCCACGGGTGAATAGCCAAGCTCCGTGATCCGTGAAGGAGTCTAGTGTAGAGTAGAGTCCAAGGTGTCCCGGCCTCACATCCAGATACCTTAGTATCCTAGAATAGCACTTTATGCCTCCCTTGTGTTCTAGAAGGCCATATGACTTTCAACATGCCGTCTAATAGGCTGAGGCAAAGCGGATATCAAAGTCGTGGTACTTGGGACCTGAGAATGGGGGTTTGAGAGGGAGACACAACGGGATGAACGACGGGCGGAAAACTCGCGTACGAGTCGCGAACTCCCATGAGACCCCAGACAGGTGTCCTGCTGTGCGACTGGGAACATCTTGATTGAGTTGCCATGTCGACGGTTTGAGAAAGTGGCCTGACAAGGCTGTCGGGTGTCGCACCAATGACGAGAACAGGATGAAAGGGAATAGGCCGGATGAGGCAGTGTTCATTGCGCTGTTGGTGTTGTGCATCTGGGCGGCATTTGCTGACGTTATCGTGACGGACCCGATCAACACCAACACTCAAGACTCTCAGAGGGGTGAGGGTGTATCGGGTCTTCCATTATCGCCAACGAGGGGGATGAAACCCCATGCGCGTCGAGGTGTTCGTCTCATGTTGTCGCTGTTGATGATGGATGCTGGGAATGGGGCTGGGCGGGCGGAGAAGTGGACTTCCACTTCTCGTTCTCGGCCGAAAGGCAGCCGTCGATATCGAGGTTGACCGGTTCGATGTTTGATGTTGACGATGAAGACGTTGCCGCATCCGCCAGCCATCCGAAATGGCCGGAAGCTTCTATTGGCCTGTCAGCGTCGCATCAAACTGCCCTACAGGCTACAGCACGCTACAGCGCCTTACAGTGATTTCCTTTCTGAGGCAGGGGCCGGGGTACGTCCGATGTGCTTATCTTATCTAGCCTGCACATTGGATAAAATCCGATCCGGGACTTGGCAAGCACCGACATGCCGACTTTGGCCCCACCACGATCGGAGTTTTCGCGGGTTCACGGCGGGGCTTTTTGATCGCAAATTCATAATTCTCAGGTCTTGGCCAGAGCCTCAACCGTCACTCGTTAAGATGGCAGATCATATGAAAGATCTCAAAAGATTTCGAAATGAAAAGTTCCCACTTGACCTCCCCGAAACCCCACCAAAACCCACGAGACTGGTCCACCGCCAAATTTATGCTTACCGCAAGATGGATCCAGACGGGCGGCGCCTAGAATTTCCATCCTTGAAATTCGCTTGAAATCTTCAACGAGCCGAGGCTCAGCGGCTGGTCCATGGATGACTCGCTGTTTACCGGACACTTTCGATGATCAAAATATTGACCGGCCAATTCTCCGGGATCGGTGACAAGCTCGCTCGCTTGACACGGTGCGGTGGTGAGATCACCATGGTGGTTGATGGCAATGTCACAATGTCAACGTCAATCCGGGATGCCTCCGGATCTTCGATACTTCGATACCACGGCCTCGGGTCGCCGTTGGATCTTTTCGAAAGATCCGGTCAGCAACGCATCATTCATCTGGCGATTGTGCACGGATATGAACAGGAATACGACGAGCGGGTTTCAAGGACCGACGCATCCCGGACTTAAAAGATTATCATCAGCCCACTGGGCATTATCAGTATCATCAGTGCTTACCCGGGCTCACCGCGATATCCGATAACCGTCGGATCGTGTGTCAACTGACGATATGACAGCACCTACATTATATTGGTATCCGTGTTCTGATTGCAACTTCGGCGTTATGATTGAACCGATAGCCCAATAGGATCAAAGTTTCTCAAAGGATTTGGGCAAAGTGATGTGAACCACTCAAGTGGTTGGTTTACGAGCTTTGAATAGCTTCTCATGTGAATCACAAGAGCATCCGCTTGGCAGAATCCCGGTTTTAAACATACCTAGGGTTGGCTGACCAGATACGGTGCATAGCAGATTTGCTCCAGATATGCTCCTCAAGCTATGTAGAATCTTCGCTGATCTTACGTTGAGACTGCGGAAAAACCAGTGCTAAGTCAAGCCGGACGCAAGCAAGCCAAATCTAGCTCGATATCAATGAGGCAAAACTAGCCAGACATTGGCCAAGTCGAGACAAGTTTGAAGTCATACTTGACATGCCACCTTGTTTCGTGGATTGTTGCAAAATTTTGTCGCAAAATAGGGAGTCTCTCATCCTCCCGGAAAACCGTTTTGCTTTGATAGTTCTTTACCAAATTATCCGGGCTTCGAACAAGTCAAGTGGACAAACGCATTTCAATATGGGCAATAACACGTCAAATTCAAAGACGGGTTTTACAAGCCAGCCAAGTACGAACTTGGACTTAACTTAGCTTGACTTCTATCCTCTGACAAGATCTAATCATCAAAGCCACCCCATTCACCGTCATCCTCCTCACTTCCCTCCTCGCTCTCACCCTCACTCTCACCACTCACTTCCTCCTCCTCTTTTTTAACCTTTCCTCCCTTAACAACCTTCCACATCCTCCCCTCCTTCAAAACAGGCAACCCCTCCTCATCCCTCACAATCTTCCCCTTCCCATCCCTCTGATACGGCTCTTCGTCATCCCCCTCCTCTTGTCCCTCAACCCGATACTCCACCGAACTCTCATCACCACCCTCCAACTCCTTCAAATCCACCGCCTTCTTCCCCGTGCTCTTCAAAGTAGGAATACCATTCTCATCTCTGACAATCCGACCTCGCTCATCCCTCACGAAGGGCCCTTCCGGGTCTTCTTCCTCCTCTACCCCCTCACCCTGACCCTGGTGCTGGCCAGCACCACTCAAGTAGATGGGATCGTCCACGGTGCCGTCTCTCACGAAACCAGCCACAAAAAAACCCATCACCCCCCGTCCATCATCCCGATAATAAGCTCTAATAACCGCCTCCCTGACCTCCTCCCTCTCCTTCTCCCCCATCTTTTCCACCTCCTCAACCCCCTCCCCCTCCACCGTCATCGCTTCCACCTCCCCCCGAACATCCCACCTCCTCATCCCCTCCACCTGCTCTTCCCGTTTCAACACCCTCCACCCTCTCCTTTTCGCAACATCCGACACAAGCGCGCGCAGAACCACGTGCTCGTTCTCCCCTGCGTGGATCGAGCACGTCGAATAGGTAATCCGCTTGGCAGCAGGAAAAGACATGGCGTGTTGAAGCAAGGTCAGCTGAAACGAGGCGAGCGAAGCGATGCGGGCTTCGAGGTCGGCTTGGGACGAGATGGGGATGGCGACGCCGTCGTCGTCTATTAGGACTTTGGTTGGAGGTTCGGATGTCTCTTTAGTAGAAGAGGGTGGGGATTTGCGTTTGTTGTTTTGTTTACCTTTGGGGCCTTTGCTGGTGGAAGGGGCAGAGGAGGGAGTAGAAGAAGGAGCGGAGGGAAGGTGAAGAGCAGGAGCGTCATCCCTCCCCACAATGCCCGAACCAGAGCAGGAAGGATCAAGAAGTAAAGCCCCGACGTTTCGGTATTTTTGATCTAAAGGGTTAACCTTGAGAAAGTCTTTACCGGCGTTGACGACGGTGAAGGAATCGGAGCCGGCGGTTTTGACCATTTTTTGTAGGGTTTTGGCGCGGTGGGGGTCTTTTTCGAAGGCGAATATCGTTGTCGTTTCCCTTTTCTCTCCCTTCTTTCCTTTCTTAGAGGAACCATCAAAAACCACCGCCTTATTATCCTCCACCCTTGATGCCACAATCGCCGCTAAATGCGTCGTCTTATTCCCCGGCGCCGCACAAGTGTCCATGACATCTCCATCCCTCTCCGGTCTAGGATCCAGCAAATAAGCAGGGAAACACGATGCCTTATCCTGGAGTATGATCTTGCCCGTCTTGTAGGCCTCCGTCTTTGTGAAATCCGCTACCCCCGGACAGGCCGCAATGAGGTTGGGAATGTGTCCGTCGATGTGAATCACCTTCTTCCCCTTCTTTCCTTGCCCATCAAAAGCATCTGCAGCCCTGATAACCTCCCCCACGCTCTCAACCACCTCCCACCCCTTAAACGTCGTAGCCAACTGCTCTTCCACCGTGGACTTGAGCGTATTCACCCTAATCCACCTCGGATGCACCGGACACCCGCCCCTGGCTTCAATCTCAACTTGCGTCCGCAGCGCGTCCAAGCTGGCGCACTTGCGCCGTATACGAGCGCGGACGAACTCCGAGTTCAAGCGGGCCTTGTGCCGCTCGATGGAAACCCTCAAACCGTGGGTGGCGGGCAGGGCAATACCCGATTTGGAGAGTAACAAATCGTGCGTGAGAAGAAGGGAGAGAGCGGGTGTGAGCTTTCGCTCGTGCTTGAGCAGGTCCGAGGCCTCGACGACTTCTTTCAGGATGGCGGACCATTTGCTGGTCTCGAGGGCCAAAGCGTAGACTTGGGCGGGAGGAGACTTCAGGGATTTGTCTTTGAAGATGCGCGATTTGAGACTGCCGCCGTGGGTGGCGGTGGGACCAGCGGCCGTGAGGATGGCGGCTGTCTCGTGGTAGAGGGACATGCTGGGTTTGGTGCCTCTGGTGGTGGTCTCTCAGTTGGTGTTGTGTTTTGTTTGATTACTTGGTATAAGTCGAGACTGGTAGAGTGAGAAGAATGTTTCGGAAAACGAGATGATCTCTCAGTCCCGAGTCTGAAAACGCCGTTGTGAGATTTCAAGATGTCGTCCAAGTTCATCTGAAGTTCTGAAGTTTCGAGTGTAACGAATAAACTTTTTTTATGCAGCCGTTCACAAATCTGTCACTTGTGCAGTGTCTCCACCCTCTAGGCGCAAAACTTTCCTCCACGGTTCCTCTTTTTTCAGCACAGACCCTCTGTTTACTCCCCTGTAACTTGACCCCTGAAGGTTGAACCAATAGGCCGGTACAACCGTACATCGTTTGTTCCTTGCTTTGGATCATCACGAACCCTGAATGTTTGTTTGACAAGCACAACAGTTTCTATTCTTGATTCGTGGGAGGCCAGCGGAAAAAGCTTGAGTCGTCTTAAGGTCCGTTATGTGTGATTCAAGAGAGATCCAGATATGTAACGTACCACGTACCACGTACCAGTACCAGTACCACACCCTTAACTCATGACCAACGCAAACAATGTTCTTGTCCCAGCTAAACACTTCACACAAGCATACATATCACGAAAGTTACTGCAGTCCAAAGTTTGTGTGTGTGATCTCTCAAATGGGTCCTCTTTACAAGAAGAGGCCGCTAATCAATTTCCTTTCAAGAAAGAATCCTGAAACTCAAAGCTAAAATGTGTTGTTGGGTATCAAGGACCCCAAGCAAGCGAGGGTAAAGAAGTCAAGTAACATGTACAAAAGGCCAAAAAAGGTATCTTTTGCGAAGTGAAATAAAAAAAAGGTTGCGCCCTTTCCTTTCTACACCATCCATGGGCGCTGTTCCTCCTCTTTTTGAGTTCTTGTCGAAAAGAAGAAGATGTGGTCATTTCATATCGTCATCAAAATGGTTTGCAGACCTGAGCCCTGTATCCCTGTGGTAAGGCAGTTGCTTTCCTAGTATCTCATACCGAATGCGCCCCTTTCTTTTTCCCTTTCTAGACAATCCCTATCCATGGAGGTTCTGCATGGAAACCTCCGCTCAAAGTGTAAATGTGAAGAAATGAAACCGAAATTTTTCTGCCTTATGTCCCGAGGACATTTACCTGCGGAACCTTCCAGCAGGGGTGCGGCGGTGGTGCATGTAATGGTTGTGAACATGGCGACGGTGGTGGCTCTCCTCATAGACATCACGGGCCGAGACCTTGCCACTCTTGGTGTAGATGGACAAGGCCCAGTCGCCACCGCACTTGTCGGCGTCGTCGCCCTCGCAAGTCATGCTGCACTTGGAGTCGTCCAGCTTCTCGACCTTGGAGAGCTCATTGCCGCAATAGCATTCGCCGCCATACTCGGTACCGGCAACGCCGAAGCCCTTGGAGCTGCAGTGAGCAACGCAGGCGGTGTTGTTGACCCGGCCGAGGTCAGCGCGGATAACTCCGCTGAGGACACGGTCCGAGGCGTCCTTGTAGCAGCCGGCATACTTGAAGTCGCCAACAGCCTTGCCGTCAGTGGCAGCATCAGTAGGCTTAGCACCAACAGCAGAGATGTAGACGGTCGTGGTTGACTGGACAGTGGTCGTCTGGACGACAGTAGTGGTCTGGGCCTGGCTGGTGACGGGCTGCTTGATGACATTGGTGACAGCGGGCGCAGAAGAGTCAACATCCACGGCCAAGTTGCTGCTGCTGCTGCTTCCGCCGGTACCGTACTTCCAGCCCTTGATGGGATTGTTGCCAGGAAGCTTGTCCAGCTTGCCATCGATCTTCTCCTCGATAGGGCACCCAATCTTGCAAGACTTGCTCTCATCGTTGACACCGCCAATCAAACCAGGGCAGGTGTGAATGCCAGCATGGCCAGCGTCGCAGTTGTCAATGATCTGCTGAAGGGCCTTCTCGTCCCAACCGGAAACAAAGTCACCGTGGACGGAGAAGCCAGTAGCATCACCGTTGGCAAAGACGAAGGGGCTCTCCTTGCCAACAAGGTCCTTGAAGCGATCGACCAATCCGTGAGTGTTCCAATAGGTCTCAAAGAAGATGTGAGGGGTGTGAATCCATCCCTTGGGGCAATCCTGCTTGCCGTGGCCGTCATCGCTGGGGAAGGCCATGTTGTTCTTGTAGTCGTCCAGACCAGCCTTGGGGTTGTAACACGACGGGAAGTGGACATCCGTTCTCATGGGCGAGGCATACCCATCGCAGTCCTCGAAGGGGAAGCCCCAACCTTCACCATCCTGGTTGGTCTTGATACCAGCCATGGAACCATCCGAGTCCTTGGGCCAGCTTGGTGGGTTGAAGTTGGCACGGGGGCAGGTGATGGAAGCGGCAGTGATAGGTCCCTTCGAAGGGTCCATATTTTGACCCTTACCGTAAGCAGCGCCCGGTGGAGGAGTCCTCAACATGGCATCACCGCTCACCATCTTCAAGCCCAGAGGGAAAGCCTTGATCTGATCGTTGGTCGGCTCGAAGCTGCTTCATGTTAGTATCGAAGTGACCTATATGGGGCAATATGAAGGGATACTCACAAGTAGTACACATTCATGTAGTAGAAAGGAACCTGCTCGAGCTTGCCATCCTTGGGATCCTTGAAGTAGAGAGTCGGGAACCAGTAGTTGCTCATGTCAGCCTTGGGCAGCGCCGTCGTGCACTCAGACTGCCTGAGGTGCTCTCCGGTAACGTTAAGACCGAAGTTGCTGGCTCCCATGACAGTGTGAACGTGAGCGGAAGCGGTACCGGGGGAGATAATCGGGTCGGCACGGCAAGTGGTAAGGGGACCATTTCCGTAGTGATGCAAGACGGCAAAGGTGCGGGCATCCTTTGCGGCAACCGAGGCGACGAGAGCCGCAAGGGCAGCAGTGGTGAATATCATCTTGAAGTCGTTTGTCGTTTTCGTGAAATGTTGTGTCGAAGAAGTGGTAAAGGTGAAGTCTCGTCTATCTGTCTCTAGGACCGACCGTCTTGACTCGAAGTTGATATTGGCTCTGTGGAATCGTAGGTGCTAAGACCGGAGCACCGAGAGTAATGGATATAGTTGTCGGGTGATGTTCTCGATGTCGTGCTTGAACAATGCCAGTTGTTGTATCCAGCTCAGCGGATAAAGCACACAAAGGGCTAAGAAGAAGGGGCTTGTTGTTGAAGAAAGGATAGGACGCGCTAAGCAGGCTCAGCAGCTTGTGGTCAAAGGAAGGTGAGGGAGAACGGGCAAGGAAGGGAACGACAAAGCCCGCGATAGTCGAGGATGAGTAACGGAAGACCAGATGAAAAGGCTAGGAGGGGGGAGGGCATCGTGGGCTTATTATAAGACGGCCATTGACACTGTGCCTGAATAGGACATGGGGTGTGGTATCTTTGGGAACCTCTCTGACCACTCAACGCTCACCAAAGCGATCCACCCACCCACCCATCGGAACAGAATGCGGGCTGGGCGCAAAGAGGTGGAAGTGAAGGGGAGGAGAGGCAAACAGCTGGGAGTTGCCGGCGCAGGGCTGGCCGAACAGTGGTGGGTGTATTTACCACACAGTACTATGTCAGTGACTTTTTGACCTTTAGACTTTTCCATGTCAACATCCAGATTGGTTATCCATGTGTTGTATCTCCGCCTCCGATGAGAGGTTTGACTTTTTCATCACCTTGTCACGGCGTCGGCTCTCATCACCTGTTTGACACCCCGCAGGCAGCTTGGCCAACCGAGATTTTCACGTACTGATGAAGGTTCTCGACTGAAGTCATGATGCACGCCCAGCCATGTGCTGACTGCTGGTGTTGATCACTCGTGGCCGGAAACAGGAACAATTGTTCCATTCCACACCTTCGTCGCTTCTTCTGGACCCGCCTAAACTTCCTGGCGGGGTCTAGTCCAGCGATTGGAATGGGTCGAAATCGGCCATGACCCCTCCTCCCATTAACGCGATGGAATGGCTGCCGAGAATATAGAACCGCCATAGTGAGCGTATCGCGGTTAGTTCATGGTCAAGCGCAGCTGGGCAGGTGTCAAATATCAGCTTGACACAAGGCTAGTGTCGGGGCTTTCTTTGTGACTGAGAAACAGATGGAATGAGAGGAAACATGCTGGCCGGCGGTTCAGTTGGGCAGTAAAACAAGAAACAAGAGGCGGGCTGAGACGGGTTGACTACGACAGACGATATTTTCCATCTCTCCCATGTCCACCTCACACTCAGTCGGCAGTCAAGCCTGGAAGATGAGTTGGGACTCAAACTGAGAAGGTGCAAATGCACGCAATTCAGGGGCGGAGAGGCTTGGACAGACAGAAGGGCGGACAAGCCAAGGTCGTACCTGCATCTTGCAGCCGCCACTAGACATTGATTGGGCGGTTGGTGGACATTTCCCCTGGATTGCGACGACTTGGTTGCAACCTGCGGGTATTCGGACACCATCCATCATGAAAAAGGGTGTGTTGGCACGATTGGGAGAGGAGAAGAGAGGGAGTGGGAGGTCGTGGGAGGTCGTGGGAGGTTGTCCTCGGCTGGAGTGGACGGACGTTCAGGCGGCCTGTGAAGTCACTGGAAGTGATGAAACGGGCAGTCAAAGCAGTTTCTAGCGAGAGCCATTTGCTCAGAAGATCCAATCATGTTCGCCACCCCGCTCCGTACCAAGTCTCACCAAGTTCACTGTCCAGGTCTTTGCTTTCTCGGCCTCTTTTGCCCAGGGAGGAAAAAGCTCCAGTCATTTTTCATGTTCTAGCGTGCGTGGTCCAGTCTCTGGCTCGCTGCGGTGTTCAGTCCGATCTGTGCCGTACCAATATCCAGATATTAACGGTTTGCGCGAGTGCAACAGCGGACGGCGCAGTCATCGGCCCCGTCAAGGTAAAGAGGTTCCAGAAGCAAGAGGAGGGGAAAACGGGCCGTTGGTGTGAAGAGTTTGTAAGTCGAGGCCCGGAATATCTGGTGGCTGATGGCTGACGTGAGGATGTGTCTTTTTTCACCTCTTGCAGCTATCTTGGGCGACCTGGTTGGACGGGTTCCTGGATTTGTGGGTAAAACCGAGGGATAAATCGATAAAAGCTGCTGATATCGTTATGAAGCAATACTCTAGAAGCCTTGTTTTGCCCGCCAACAACCTGGGCACGGCGTGTTGAGGTTGCTTCCGCGCAACGGACTGCAGATCTTAGCACTAGGTAGTTTCCGAGGTTGTATTGTTTCTCCAAATACCGAGACTATTTTTCTCACGATGACAGGTAACCCGACTTTGTGATTGTTCGTCGCTTCCCCAAACAGTTCATCTCGACTTTTGATAGAAGAAACAGCGCCCCAGGGGTAAAAAGGGCTGGACAAATCTGACAAGAGCGGTTCCTGGGCGGAATTGGCCGGATCGCCCTCCAATCCCGTCCAGTCGGAGCCGCGAAAAGAGGGGTGCAAAGTTTGAAACGCGCTAACGCAGCTGAATGACACGGGCCACCACTGGGCGCTAGGCTATTCTGAGGCTAGTGGTGGGGCTATGGGGGGGGTTTGTGCCTGGACCTGTTGAACACTTTTTGAGAAACAGTCTGCTCGTCCTTTCCCCTTCATTGTTGACGATGACCTCCTTCCTGGCGTTTACAGCGATACACTGCATCGGGAAAGTAGTCGTTCGCAACGGCAAGATGCATCATGTGTGTGGCATAAACTCCCGATTCTCAGAGTCAACTGAACATAATACAGTGTGCCAACTTTTCTGAGTGAATGATGTCTTTTGTCGTATGGCGACATGCAAGAAAGACAGCCCCGGACAGCGGGCACACCATCCGCTGTGGTCGGCGGGCGTTGACGGAAACGAACTTGCATCTATTTTGTTTCAACCAACGCCAAAAGGGGGCCAAAGGTCCCCGCCGGCACGAAAACACCATGGCCTCACGGCGACAGTGAAGATCGTGGGCTTCAATCAGTTCACCTTGTGTTGTTTAAACCTGGTTCGATGATCCTTTATTTCCACTTCTCTCCCCAAGCGCTTCTTGAGACGATGCGCGCGCTTGTTAACGCCGTCTCAACTTCCTCCACAACATACCCGCTAGCCACGCGCTACACTACGCTAAACTGGCAATCACTGACAGTATAACAGCTTTCTTGGCACGGGCTTGACTAGACGACAACCAACACTCAGATATCACACCTCCTATTTTCGTCATTTCACTATCATCACCTGATGGTTTACGGGAAAACGAACGCCTCCATGCGTCGAGATACCCATCCGTCTGCTTGCTTACCCTTCTTGGACACCACATACATAAGTACACAAATGCCCAGACAGAGGCTGGCTGGCTGGTTTCAGACCTCGCAAACTCTTCATCGGACGGCAGTGCAACTGCTTGTTTTCTCCTCGATTGGGCACCCTACCCGAGTTTCCCCTCCCTCATCGGAGCCGCGGTCTTCCTCCGCCCGTTCCGACCACCCATCAACTTCCTCTCTATCCGCTGCCGAGTCTGGAACGGACAGTGGCGGTGTTGACTGTTGGATATCCGGAAGGTCTACAAGTTCAAGTCCGATGCGCGGCCACCGGCAGGACAAACTCAATCCTGCTTCGTCAGCTATCGGATATCTCTTGTCATCCTCTTCAATTCGCCCCATCAAGATTCCTCATGTCTATTTGCCTTTTTGAGTTGTGATCCTCTCAAGGCGGAAGCACTATCTGCCTTGACCAAGGAAAATGGAAGCCATCACCACCCTATCAGCACCTGATGACGTGGTCTGGGCGAGCAGTCCTCGCTGCAATACTGCAATATTCAAGTCCAAATGCCTTTTCCGGCGCTGTCTCCCGTCCGGTAAGGCATCAGGAACTGCAAAATCCAACACACGGCCGGCAGCTTCAATATTGATGATCAACATGCCATTGACGCAGTGACCAAAGGCCTGGACCCGAATCACGGGTTGTTGGTAAGGCCGGTCTGCCTCTTGCCTTATCTGTCAATGGTTGACACTCTGCGGTAGTGGTCACCAGCTGTATCTCGCAGAAGAGCCCGTGACGTGGCTCAAAATCTTCTCGAGGTTATTCGTCCTTGCTGGGCCATCCCGCTTCTCTGCCGTCTTACTTGCCTCTGTCCCGCTCCCTCGATTCAGGCACACCGACACCCAACAAGGCATAATCAGGGGCATTTTCCTTTCAGGTCGAATCCAGGAACATTCCGCGCCATTGATCACAGCGGCAGAAGTATCTCGCTCCGCCCTATTGGGTAAGCCTCCTACTATTGGGATTCAATTGAACTAGATAGCATCACTGCGGCTGAAGTTGAAGAAGAAAAATATTTTTCCATCAGGTTAAACACTACTAACTTGAGCTCCAGAAAGTTAGATCAAGTGATTGATGCTAACAGTCAAATGATAGAAGTTGGCGCCATGGTAGATAAACGCCATGCCCATCACCTCGGCATGACTTGTAATACAAACCCAACGACTCAGTAGTAGGTACACAAGGATAATGCCCCGAGTGCCCAGTTCTTCCAAGTCTTCGGTAATATTCCTCCTTGCTTCCCTCCCGTCTCTTGTAAATCACTCCCCTTTCCTACCTATTCCTCGGGCCTCGGGTACCAGGTATGTCAAGCCTATCGCGTAACCTCTCCGGGACAGGTCTTGTGCAACCTGACCCCTTCCTTGACCTTCGGGCATTGTCACCAAAGGCGGCGGCTCAGTCCGAGACCCTGTCTTTCTTCAAGTGCCCTGCCATATCATATCGAAAAAGCTGTGAAACCTGAAATATGGATGTGGGCAAAGAAAGCGGGGATGCTTGGGTAACACGCTTCCCCTGCTTATAGGGTTCACAAAAGCCTTCGGGTCTGGACGAGCCAGCGAGCGGCTGGCTGATGGCGCTTGGAGGGCTTGAATATGCAATGTGAATGTGGCTATCCGTCTGACTTTTGGGTGCTAGACGTTCTGTTCCTTAATAGGGAGATCTATGATATTTGTCTTAGATTCGTCACCTTGTGCCTGCCGAGAAGCTTATAAGTCTAAGGTGAGGTTGAGTGAGAGCGGTAGGCGCCGTGAAACTACTCTATCTTCAGGCACTTCACGTACTGTCATACTTCCCAACAAGCTTCAACCTGGCACACCTGACCATATCACAGACTTCTCTACGGCTTTCTCATGACAGGGCATAAAATTTGAAATGATATCGCATTTTCATCCAAAAGGCAATTTTATTCCAACGTTTCATGACCAAGACATTGAAACACTGGTGAGTTATTCATTCATAAGATTAATAAAGCAAACATGCAAAATGACGTCCAAGATTGCAGTGGCAGAAAGGGATCGAAGACAAATGAGCAATCTTGACGAACAATAGGGGAACAAACACACAAACACCTCCGAGAATAGTTATCATCGGAAGTAAAATTAAGCTTCCGCCACACTGGTTCTTCCATGGTCCCCAAGGTCCCCGAAGGTGCTAGATTGTGTTTCAAATTTCTTCTAGGTATGTTGCGTAGATCCGCAAACATTGAACACTTCAATCCATGCTCTGACCAGACCGCATCGATGCCTAGAGGCAATCTTGAACGCTGCCAAACACCGCCTCAATCGCCTTCATCGCTTCAAAAACAATGTGAAGCATGAACAGTATGATAACGCACTCGCATTTAGCACAGTATAGCAAGATACCTTCGGATCCGGTCAAGTACGCAACGCAGTGCGAAGATCATTGAATAGGATTCGGGTCACCGCTTTTATTATAACATTGACTTGGCCACTGAGTTGAAAGGTGTAAATGTGGGATAAGCTCAGGTCTCACATCGGATCGTTTCTTTGGCCTTTCAGCTATGTAGGAGGAACCTACGGACGTACTGTAGGTAAAGAGAAATGAACGGGTTAGTACTTACCAAAAGCACCCACACCGCGTGAGTACATGACTGTATAGCTCGTGGTATGCTGGCTTCCGTCTTAGTGAGAACCTCAAAGAATGAATGGTCTGACTTTTTGGACTTGGTGTGTCGCCGCATGGCCCTGCAGTGGGATCTCAAAGCTCAAACTGTTGCACTCTACAGTCGGCCGTCAAAAGCCAAATGAATAGAAAGAAAAGAGGCGGACACATAGCAGAAGTAAAGACCTAGACTAGCCATCAAGTCGGATAACCTAGTCTTACTGGCATAAGGTTGTCAACAGTAAACAATCTTCAAGCTACAACAGGGTTCCAGAGGCTCGAAATAGGTATAAGGTATTTCGCAGCGAAAAGAAACACACCTCCCCTCTTGAAAGGAAAAAAAAAAAAAAAATTGACGAGAGGACGGCATATGGACCTCCCACTTCGACAAGCAACCGTTCTTTCCCCGAGTGACCCAAAAACGAAGCGGAAGGAAGGGACCAAAATCAAAAAGAAAGAAAGGAGACATACAACACCAGGTTATTCACCAATCGTCACCGATCCGACTACTAGCCTGGCGGTCACTGGCTTATCTAGGGGAGAGCGGACGGGATCCCGAGTTTTTGGCCCCAGTGCCTATGGTCGTATATAATTCTGGCGGAGTGGAGGCGGAGTGGAGGCGGACTGTGGTTAGAGGGTCGTGAGATCTTCTTTATATTATACCTAAGAAAAGTCGTCCCGGAACATCACATCCGAAACGTTCAACCACCCGTAGCTGGCCCTTGGTAATACTTAATAGTGAACGTCTATCTCTGTTCCATGATTTGTTTCAATGTAGGTATGACTTTATGCTACAAAACCTCCATCTCTTTGAGTTTTCTGATACCCTACCCTACCCTGCCTGCCATACCTATGCTACCTTATACCATGCTACCATACCGTACCATACCATACCATATGTCCTATGCCAGACAAAGGAAATGCCGCCAGCTTTCAACACTGTTTCTTTCTCCCTTCTCTTTCCGCTTCACTCCAAAACCAACCACCTCTCCGCCACCGCCTTCGCCCCCTTCACATCCCCCAACAAAAAACACATACACCTAACATTATACGCCGCCTCCACCACCAGTGTCTCCTCCCACTTACTCCTCTCCCCCTCTTTACCACCCCCCTCCCCTTCCTTCGCTAGTTTAACCCTCTCAGCCTCCTCCAAAACCCTCCCATAAAACCCCCCCGCAAGATTCCCAAGTCCAATCAAACTATACGCCCTCCCCATATTAAAATGTGCCTCCATCTTCTGCCCCACCGTAGCCGTGGGATCTTCCTCGGTACGATTGCGGTAGTACCTGAACAGGAAAGCGAACCCTTGGGTGAGCAAGTATTGGCGGTTGGTGGCTTGTCTTTTTAGGGCGTAATGCACGTAGGCTAGACCGATGGAGAGGTTGATTAGGGGATTGTCGGGGTCCAAGGAGGCGGCGCGCGCAAAGTAGGAGAGCGCGTAGGAGTAGGAGGTTGTGGTGAAGAGGATGTGGCCGTAGATTGTTAGGAGGGCTACGTCGAGGGTTATGTCGCCTTCGGGTGGGTATTGGGGGTTGGTGGTATCGTTGTTGGTGTCGTTGCTGTTGGATTGTTGGGAAGCAGTGGGTGGTGCGACGAGGTCACCGCGGGGTTGGGATTTGATGGGCGATTGTTGCTGTTGCTGCGACTTGGAAGGTGATCTTTGTGATGCCGGTGCCGGGGGAAACTCATCCTGACCATTCTGGCGCATAACGAGGGCATCCATCGTCTTGATCTGCCTCAGAATGAACTTTTGCGCGGGCCCGGAGGTGTACCAGCTCACGGGCGTTTGGCAGGTCCGACACATGGCGGCGAACATCCGATACGAGTCGGTGCCGGGTAGGTAGTCGCGCATAAAGTAGCGGGCGATGGCTACGCAGGTTTCTTCGTCACCGGCGTACACGGCGCACGAGGCCCAGGCGACGTGGATGAGGTATGTCGAATCCGTGGCAGTCCAGACGACTGAGTCGCGGGCGGCGTGGCAGACGACGTAGGCCTCGCGGTGTTGGTTTTGTCTGACGAGGGCGAAGGCGAGGGAAAGGAAGATGTCGAGCCAGGCGGAAAAGGGGATGCCGCGATGAGCAGAAGGGAACTTGAGGACGCGGGCCTTCGATGCCGCAGGGATGTTGTCAGTGCCGTCGCCGTTCTCGGGGTTGAGGCCTTGACGGAGACGTTCGGCCATGGCTGCCAGCTTCAAGTTCCTAGACGGGACGGCAGCACCACCGCCACCGGTACCACCAAGGCCCAGATACTTTACGTATTTGTCCCAGGGGTAGAATTCCTTGTAGGAACGGAAGTCTTCGACGAGGTCCCTGGCCGCACGTGTCCAGTCCTGAATGGCTTCAGGGTCGTCGCTGTGGAAAGCCCGTTCTTGAAGCTCTTGCACAATTTCGTAGTTCTTGGTCGCCTCCTTAGTGCGCTCAAGATCCAACTGTTTGCGCTTCTCCGCATTGATGAGACGGCGCGGGACATACTTCTTCGGGTTGTTGGGATCTCTGGGCTTGTTGGGATCTCTCGGCTTGCGTGGCTTTCTGGGACCGGTAGCTCTGCGACGCTTTCTCTTGGGGACCAGATTCCCTTCCTGGTCAAGGGTGTACTGGTTGGCCTCGAGGTTCATAGCATCTCTGACCAAAAGGAAAGCTTCTTCGCGACCTTCCCGGTCCGAAACGTGCTCGTACATGTTGGCGAGGCACACGCGGGCCTCAATGTTGTCCTCATCATCTTCAATGGCGGCAATGAAACGTTCTTCGGCGGCGGACTTATCGCCCAAAGCCATGTGACATCGACCGAGACTAACGAGGATGTCGGCATCCATCGAGATATCGCCAGCCTGATCGGCGATCTTTTCGTACAAGTTGAAGTACTGCAACGCCTTCTCCAGGGATTCGTTATCCAGCAGGGCATTACCGATATCCTTCAAACAATCGGGGAAGTCGTAAAAGTCTTCAACCGCCGTATCCGTCGTCGGATCCAACGACGTCAGGTGCCTTTCCGCCTCGTATATGTCCCCAATCTTCATCCTGAACACGTACAACCTGGCCCTCAAATCCACCGGCAGCGCCCGTCCGTACTGCATCGGCGAGAACCGTCCCGGCTCATAATCCTCGCACAATTCCCTCCTCTCCTCATCCTCATCCCACTCCCTATCCTCACCAGGCCAGCGATCCCAAAACTCCTCCGCCCTCCGGCCCAACTTCCACCTCGCCACCCTCCTCAGCTCCGCCGCGCCTTGCTCCCACTGCTCCAAAATCGTAAAGAACTCGAGATAAATTCTCAAATCACTCCACTCAAACCCGCCCTCCATCGCCTCATACACCTCATCACCCTGGCTCCACAGATACTCAATGATATGCCTATACGCTGCCTTGGCCGCCTCCGCATTCTTCCTCGGATCCCTCCCATCCAGCGCCGCCTCCGCGAGGTTTCTTACGGTTCGAATATTCAACGGCTGCACCTTCAGCGCTCTCAAGTACTGCGCCAGCGCCAGATGGCTCTGACCAAGTTGCATCAGCGCATCAGCCTTCCCCGTGCGCGCCTCCACGTTCTGCTTATCCGCCTGCAACGCCTGCGAGTAGCACATAACCGCTCTTTCCAGCGCCAGCTTGCGGCGGGGGTCCGTTTCGTCCATCATGTCGACCCCGTACAAGCAGTAGAGTGCCACGTTCATCCAGTGGCGCGCGTCCTTGGGGATTAGCCAGGCCCCTGAGATTAAGCACATGGTAGCCGCTTCGCGGTTGCCGAGTTCCTCGTGGATTAGGGAGAGGAGGTTCCAGGCTTGTGGCGTTGCGGGGCGCTGCCGGATGATCTCCTTGACCATGTTGATCGCTTCTTGGTACTCGCGGCGGTCGAAGGCTTTGCGGGCCGCGGCGATGCGGATTTGGATTTCCGGAGGAGGACGCGGAGGCTTGCGGGGGCCGAGTTTTCGACGGGGTCGGGAGGGTTTGGGTGCTGGTGCTGAGGGAACGGTGCCGGAGGTGGTGGTGCCATCGTTGAGGCTGTTGTTGATTTGTTTGGACATGGATTTCGAGACGCCAGGGAGGGTTGGGTAAGCAGCTGAGGGGAGGTCGGCACGGTGTTCAGCTAACCACGCATCGCGGACGGTTTCGAATTTGTGGATTTCGGCGCGGATTTCTTCGGTATCAGAATCTAGGAATTCCTCTTCGGGGTCGACAAAGCCGTCCTGCATCTCTTCGTCGTCGAGATCGTAGTCGTCGAGGCCGTCCATTTGATCATCGTTTCCGGCCATCAACTCGGGGTCCAGTGGTATGTCGTCGTCATACTGGTTGTAGAAATATGCGGCACTATAAACGCCGGTTCGTTCTTCGCCAGCATCGTGAGCTGGGGAGTGGTCGTCGATATCCATCCTGTCGTCCATCTTGAGCTGTCGACACCCTGCCTGAGGTGATCCGTTGAAGGTTATTTGTGATGCTTGGTGTGCTGATTTCCTTGAGAGGGTCGCAAGGTACACCCTCCTTCGCTGAGTGGAAAATTCCTCGTTCTCCTTTGTCTTTGCGTCCGAAGTGATTGTTTCGGTCCGCAGCCTCGGAGGTAGGAATCGCCTGACGCCTCAGGTCTGATTCATACAGAACGTCTCAATTCGCCAATTTCCCCGACTGTTACAGCAGACCGATTCCTCAGTTCCCAAAAGTCGCCAGCTTGGTAGATCCCATCGGCGACTGCACGTTCGATGGCAGATATCGGCGATATCGATGTGTGAACGAGCAGGTTGGTTGAGTGAAAGATGGAAAATCTTGGCGGGTCTTGAGCTGTGGTTTTTCAAGAGGTTGAAGGGCGGACAAGGCCTGTGCTGAAAGACGCGGATTGTGCAGGCCTTTCCCGGAAGGTCGCTTATGGGTATGCGTAAATCGTCAATGATTTTCGGTTTGGTCCAGGGATATTTTTGCGATAAAACAGTGTACCAGGTTAAGATTGATATTTGGAGGTTGATGTAAATGTGAAAATGATGGAGTCGTGAAAGACGAATTGCCAAGTCGAAAATTGAACTCTTGGCCAATTAAAGCAAGCCCTTTCCCGAGGACCCACTTTAAGATGGGCCTTCTGGCAACGACAACCATTCACTACATTTCATTCCGGGCCACGACTGTAAGGCCATCTTGAGCACAGAGTTGCCTTTCACCTAACAGGAGGGATGATTATAAGATAGATGAAACTTCTTCGCTAGCTTCACTATACTATAAACAATCACGCACTTCCCCAACCAAAACAACTCTTGTCTCTTCTGTGATTCCGGGCTTGGGGTCTTGCCTTTCCACCACCGAGAATCCCGTATCGCAACGACTGCCATCAACAGTACTTGGTATACGTTCGCGTATTGTATTATCTTCACCTGGTTGCTCATGATTCTCCTGAGATGTGTTTGCGTGATTGCCTAACATGTGAAAACGAGTGGGAATCATTGCTGGCCACCAACTCTGCTCTACTCAAAAAAGATCTGCCTCCAGTCCCCATATATAAGTAGCAAAACTGTTGGATTGTGGACATTAAATGAGAATGAATGAAAGAAAGAAAAAAATGGGTTTGCCAGAGTAGCTCATACCGGCTACATCATCCTATATCCCGAACGCGATCTCGGCAAACTTCAACACTTCTGCCCTACGTAATCGTTGACAGGCCTTGACTAAGGTGCCCTGTTGTTGGCGAGTCCAGTGGGCGCCTGCCCCAAGTTCGTGGGTGCCTATCCTGGATCTCTATCGCAACAGCTGTCGAGGCTAGATTTTCCCCTCGTTTTTGGCCTCTGCACAAGGTTGTCAGCTTTCGATTAACTTGAGTGCATACGGAATTGCCAAGACTCACCCTTGACTTGTTCAAAGACCTTGAGCATCTTGCGCCTAGCGCCCAAAGCATTGACACCACGCTCCTCCAGCTGCTTGTCGTCTAGCTCAATCAAGTCCGTCCACTTCATGTCCTTCAAGTTGTCTGTGTACTTGTGCAGACGCAGGCTCCGCAGCCAGCTAGGGATATCCTGCAGGAGAGTAGGGTCGGTAGGATCCTCGGGCGGCTTCGAGCTGCCTCTCCGACCACGCGGAGAGCGGCCACGGTTGATCTCAGAATGATCCGAAAGATAGCCCTCTGTGTGGTGACCGCCCAGGTTAAATTGACCCATCATTGGAACCAGTCCATTGTTGATCAAGCCCGGTGCACCACCATCATACGCACTAAGGAATCCATTATTCTGCGGCGAGGTAAACTGCAGCGCAGGGCCGTAGTTAGGCACTGCAATACCGGGTGAGGTGGGGCGTGAACGATGACCGCCAAAGCCGCCAAGACCCTGCTGCAGACCCTGTTGCTGTTGCTGCTGAAGCGCCAGAACATGGTCGTGGCTCAAGACCTGCCCGTGCTCGTTGATCATGACCACATTGGCGCTCGGAATTCCCTGAGGTCCCGGCGAGAGGGGCATCTGAGCGTGATTCTGACCAGGTGTCCCGTCGTTGGAACGAGCACGGCGATAGCGGCGCGCGTCGTCCAAGGCAAAGCGATTGTTTACCGTCGAGAGTGCGGCCAGCTTCATCGCTGTCGCGTTGGCTACCATATCGGCGTTGTTTCCTTGCGTTTGGCCGAAAGTTGGGACCATGGGCGTG
Organism: Neurospora pannonica FGSC 7221; assembly: GCA_009805235.1. Lineage (NCBI taxonomy): Eukaryota > Fungi > Ascomycota > Sordariomycetes > Sordariales > Sordariaceae > Neurospora > Neurospora pannonica. The sequence goes on from RANY01000030.1 coordinate 26,325, forward strand.
TTGACCATCGAGGCCCAGTTACCACTAGAAGTGTAAGGGGATAGCAGCGGGAGCTCGGTCAGCTGCGGCTCAGCCGCAGTAAGGGTCGTGCTCTGAATGTTCGTGTTACTGCTCAGCTGCGGAGGGCGAGGGGAGCGCAGACCACCGGCCGACGGCGGGGGTTGCACAAATTGGCCCATCGGAGTCTGGCCGGTGGATGACTTGGGCCGAGAAGCGTCGTTGGGACCCCACGGAGAGGCCGGGTTTTGTCCATTGGTGTCATCCTTGGGGCCGGAAACCGTGGGGGCAGCGAGAGAGTTGCGGTTGTCGACCAGGCTGTTACGGTTCGAAGGCGGAGGGTTGCCTGTCTGCTGAGTGAATTTGGCCTTCTCCGTAGCAATGGCCGCAACAGCATCCGGGAACATGGTGTTGATCGTGGTCTGATCCAGACCCGAGTGTCTCTTGTTGGCACCGCCACTGGGGCGGGCAAGCGAGTTACGGGCCGATCCAACTTCCAGCTTGCCCATAGCATCGCTCAAGCGGCTCGACATGGGATCTAGAGATAATCAAGAAATGGTGTCAGCCTGACATTCAATAGTAAAGCAATGAGGCAGTTGGACGTACCCTTGTCAAAGTTAGCAGGAGACAGAACTCCCGACATGGGGTGGTTCTTGCCCATCTGCTGGAGGACCTGAATGAAGAAACGGATCTGGACCTGAGTGGTCTGCTGAAGCAGAGCATAAAGGGCAGCCGTGCGCTCAGCTTCGCTCAGGACGCGGAACCACTGTTCAATAGCGCTGAGTTCATCCTTAAAGTCCTGATCAAGCGTAGCGGCAGCCATCTCCTCGAGCGTGGTCTCATATTGATCAATGTCGGCAATCCACTGCTGGGCCAGCTTGTCTTGAGGATCCAGCTCGGCATTGCCCTGCACCTGGCCGGACTGCGGCTGGCCGTAAAAGTCGGAAGACGGGCGAATTCGGCCTGCGGCGGCCTGGGCGCCGGTAAGAGCGGCCACATCGGCAGAGGCGCGAAGGCCGTGGTTGGAGCCAATGGCACGGGAAGAGGGGGGCCTCAGAGAAGAGACATTGCTAGCCTCGGGGGTGCTGTTGCGGTTGCTCATAATGTTGGACATATTGAGCATGATCGTGACCGAGCGTCGGGGAGGGACGAGGTCGCGAGTTGGGGAAAAGCTAGTCGGGAAAGGTGCCTGGAGAATGTAACCGAAGCGCTAGGGTCTCGAGGCAAAGCTGAAACAAGGCAGACGGCTATTGTGCAAGTTAGCTGGTGTCAGGGCGATCGGTCATCCGACGAGCTTCCCGCCAACAAAACGAGGAAAACATTGTTGGGCCCGTCAATGACATGTGTGTATAAGCCATCCCATATGCTCCTCGCTGGCCAAGGTGAAGCAGGTGTTTGGCACGTACCCTGATGTCCTCCTCCAGTTGCGTATGTGAAGTGATTGGAGAATTATTGCTTGGGATTAGGCAGAGTCGAGCGAGACTTTCGAAGTCGACGCGATCGAAGTGTGTGTGTGCGAAAAGAGGGCGTGTAGAATGGGCGCGAGACTTGCGAAAGCTCCTGCAGTAACCGGCTGGCCTCAAAGGAGTGTCGAAGATTGCGCAAAGAAGGATGACGTTTAGCGATGTCGGTTTTCTGTGTCGAACATTGGAAGTGAGCGATCGAGTCAGCGAGGGTCAGGCCAACAACCGAAGGGCGCTGCGCAATGCGGGGGAGTGTGTTAAAGTTGCGCGCGCAAAGGCCGAAATAGGCCAAACAAAGATGATCAAATGTTGGAAGGGGAAGAATAGGATCAAGCGGAAGGGGACGGGTGGTTAGGGCCTTGTGGCCATTGGAGGGTTGGAGCTGTGGAGGGAGGGGAGCGAGGGGAGCGGGGAGGAGAAAGGAAGAAAGAAAGACGGGAGGAGTTGTTGTTGAAGGAAGAACAATTGTTGGTTGGCGGGCAGACCGGGGCAGCTGAATGGAGGAGGCCTGGGAATGGAGGAGAGAAGTGGAAGAAGTGTGATGTGTGATGAAGCTGCTAGTGATTCTCTCCAGTGACGCGGCCACCATTGTGCCGAACGAGACGCAGACTATCCGAGACGTAGACGTCGGCGCGGACAAGCAGCATGCTGGGGACTCTGTTGCAGAATCCCAAAAGCGGCTAAACTCGCCCGGATCCGCTCGACGTAACACTTTCTCGTAGACTTTTTGCGACATTGTGGCCCCATTCTGTGATTCTCACACTCTAGCCGGCGGCCCCGTTCGTTGGTGGAGACTGGCTATAGTGTCGAGTGACTGATATCACAGGGCACCTCATGCCAGAAGCCGGCCACTGCCAAAGCCCACTCATGCTAGGGAGTATGCTGGCCATTGTTCGTTCCGTCGCTCGTCAAAGGACTCGGGAGTTTGCCCAAGTCACGCAAGACACGGATATAGACTCGAACGGGGCCGGATCGGGTAGAAAGGTATGGGTTCGGAGTCGGGGGTCGGGGCCGGGAACAAAGTGCTTGAGAGGCTGACAGACGGGAAACAGAGAAACAGAAATAGAACTCACCCATTAAAACGATGGTATTCAAGACAACAAGTGGAAGGAACCCCAAATGGTTATACCGGAAAAGATCCCAGGTCCTGCCCTCTGTCCTCTGTTGACCTTTCAGCCTGTGCCAGCAGCAGTGGTGATAATGATGATGGTGATGATGATGGTTTCTCTCACGCGCCGGCGTGTCAGTCGTCAATCGCAAGAGTCTCCAGTCGAACCTAACGCTGTGGCCGTGACTGAGCGGGTTGTGGTCGGTTTATTGGTTCGATAGCTGGCGGGAAGGAGGGGAGGAGGAGGAGGAACGGGACTCGGAACTTCCAAGTTGTTGAAAGTGAGGTGGTCACAGGAAGTGGGAGTGGAAGTGCAAGATTCCGTCCGGCACGGAGTGGATGGAAGTCACGGAGAAACCTCACGCACATTCGCACACTGCAGTGAGGTGCCTCCGGATGTTGCCTGGGGTGGTGGTGGTGGCTGCTACTGTTAGTGATTGGTTCTGCCAGCGGTGCTGATAGCGCGTATTGTGGGCGCTAGCACTAATGCGCTGCTTGGCCAATAGGGACCGCCCAGGCGCTCGCCTTCCAGGGCAGTGTTTCGACGTTCTCACTGCAACCCAGCACAGGACAGGGCAGGACAGGGTCAGCCGGCGCCAAGACCTCCAACGGAAGGAGCGGAAAGCGGGACGAGGTGGGGCTAGAACATTCAGCCTCGAGTGACTTCGGTCGAGTCTGTGACACTGGCTTGAGACTGCCACTGCAAATGGAAACCTCTAACAATTCACCCGAGATTCAAAAGGGGGCACACCTTCCACCTGCAGCAACAGGTTGTTTGGAAAGACGGAAAACGCAAAACGCCGGTGCCAATTCGGAAGTGAGCCATCGTCTCCAAGAGGTTGACCTCACAGCGTGCCACCTCTGCCCATCTTCCCTATCTCGAATTGGTGTGATTCTCAGCCAATCCTGTTAGACACTGACATTCCCCCCTTTTTCCAGGCCTAGTGTGGAGCCCCTTTTCGCTTAACAGGCGAACGCCCGAGTGGTCGCTTAAAAGGGTTAGGGTTCAATGCTACCCATCCACTGCCATCATCGAATACGACATTCCCCTGATATACCTACCATCACTCTCGTTTCACTCACAGACCAGGAGTGTCTTATTGATGAGAAACATGTTGATGTGTTTACTTGCCAAGGTAGTATCGCTCTAAAACATCTGAACTTTGCCTACCATCCGCTAATCCAAGAAAACACTCCGGGGAAACGAAACAACCAACCCAACGACATTCAAGGTTCTACCAACCAAATCACCAACAAGTCTCACGAACCTTTTCCCTCTTGATACACACTGCGGCATCTTGCGATTCATCACTATCCGCCCGAGTCCTCGTTTGTGATCCAATCTCATCAACCTTCCTCCTTTTGACACACACGGTAAGATCTTGCGGTTCCTCACTATCCGCCCGATCCCTCTTTTGCGGACTTTTGTTTGGCGTTGAAGGTGTCGACTGTGTTGAGCTTGATGCCTGCCAGTGAGTGACTTTTCGTGTTGGAGAGGACCGCTGGGGTGGTTGAGAACGACCGTAGTCCGACGATTCAGCCCTCGAATTCGGCGGAGCCGCAACTCCTCCTCCATCAGCCGGCCCAGCTTGCTTCCCAAACTCAGCTACAGCGTCAGGGAACATAGCCCTTAAGTCCTCCAACACCCTGAAGCTCTCCTGTACAACGATCAAGTTCCGATTTGGCTCACCCAGCAGCGGTCCGCGAACAAGAAAGAACTCCTCCACGGCAGCTCTGAGCGCAGATTGTATCTCCTTCAGCACGGTTTGATACGCGGTCCTGCACTTGTCCACTTCCTGTTCGAGATCCCAGTCGGTCAAACATATCCCCTTGGAGAGCTCTTCATCGCGACGTTTCTTAAACTTTCTCAATTGTGAAACCACAGTTTTGCTTGGTTCGAGGACGGTGGGCAGCGTAAAGTATCTCTTAATGCCCTCGATGCCTTCTTGTATGCGGTCGAGCTCGGCAATTGGGTCGTTTTGAGCTAGACACTTGGGAATCGTGCCTGTTGAAAAGGCATTTCGACGTCGTTTCGGGTTCTTCGGGACACATTTTTCCCCGTCTGTGTTGACTGGACGCCCCTGTGTCTTTTCCACCTTAGTCACGGGCCGTGGTGAGGGTCCAGTGCGTACTGCATGAGCCGTGGTCGGCGACGAGGGTACTTTGTTTGTCGGTTCCTTCCGTGGGCCGTGGTCAGGAAACAAGATCTTCCAATCCATGGTCTATAAGTGACTAGTGTCAGCTGGCTTCCCTCCCTCGCAGTTCGGGGTATCAGAGGTCTCTTACTGTCTGTGGTGGCCACGGTACCTCGGGGTAGGTTGACGCTTGGGCGGCCAAAGGTATGGTTTTACTTGTTGAATATGATATCGGTGAGTACTGGTTTAACCGTGACGACCGTCTCAATTTTGCGAGGAGATCAAAAAGAGATACCTATAAGACTCCCGCCTTCCTGTCCCAAAGTTGCACCCCGACACTTCGTTGTTCATCAGTGAGCAGCAGAAAGAACAGTCTGTATGTTGGACATTTCTATGGCAACAATGACGGGAAATCACTCCTCGATGATGTATTAGAATTCGCTATGGAAAGAGCGTAAGAGCCATCAGCACCTGCCACACATCACTCCCGTCATCAAAAGTTCTTATTACAACAAAAAGCCCACATCACCAGACACGGCTTTCCGTTCAAATAACACTCAAATTAAAAATTATAGAATTTCAAAACCGCCAAGTTCTGGGTTCCACCCTCCAACGACTTACCACCCATCCTTCCTTACCGCCGTAGTTTCAAAAGGGTAGGGCGACGAAAATGAAAAGGAAAGAAGCTCCTCATCAACATCGAAGCCGAAGACGACTTATCCTTCCTGACTTTCTTCGGAACCTGAACCTGCCTCTTACTACCCTCCCTCTTCAAGGAATGCAACGTGTCCAGCTCCTTCAAGCACGCATCGAGCTTAGGAAGGAGCTGCGTGTGTAGTTGAGTCTTCGTCACTCCCTTTTCATCCATCAGCGACCGTTGCACGAACCAAAGGTCCGAGTTGATTCTCTGAGCTCTTTTGAGCATCCAGACCGTTTGGTGCAGCTCTTCGCTGCCATTGCCTGACGGCGAGGAGGAGTGGTAGACGTGATGGAATTGCCGGGTGTGTCGATGGATGTACTCCTTTACTCGGGCTTTGATGGGGGCGAGGTCCTGCTCGGGTATCACTGGGTCGCCGTCGGTACTGTCTTGGTTGCTTGAGAGAGAGTCGGGTTCTGGAGCACTGCTTTGGCTAAGGCCCTCGGGGTGCGCAGCGATCGGTGTTTGAAGGGAATTATCGTGCTTCATGTTTTTGATGTTTTGTTCCGACCTGCGGTTGGTAAGGTAGGTGACTGATAAGTTAGGTATAGGTTGACTGCCAGAGTCTTCAAGATCGAAAGCGACAAACGAATAAGATAAGTAAAAAAACCGCTACCGCAAAGGAAAAAGGGGGAAACTGCTACCCAGGAAATTCACCGAAGAGGCAGACAGACGTCGTGGGATTTATACCTTGGGTTCACGTCGTACAAGACGGCAGCATTTCTTATCATTATGACGGCTCCATTCACAACGAAGCCATTGTATCAGCTCTCGTCGGTTCCCGAAGTATGCCGCCCTTTGATCCGAACAACACTAAACAATGGACTTGTCAACCGCGCTCTATTGTTCACTGGTCCCATGGTCCTGCACGGAACTCACAGCGTTGTCTCAGACGCTTGAAGCATGGACTGGAACACGCCATCTGATGAGCTTCATCCAAGTTATCAGCATCCCGCTTTTACAAAAGCAAACGGCCAACACAGAAAGAAGCGTTTGAAGCGTTTCCAGGAGGAGCAACAGTAGCTGTCGACGCATGTGCTGTAGCAACGCCACTCATCCATCCGGTTCGACGTCTCCTCGTCATGGGGAATCTACTGTAGTGAGTGTCGAGAAGTCATCATGTCCAATACCATGAGCTATCACATTTTGGATGATAAGGGCCTTCACGCCAACTCCTCGTTTCTGGACAAACGCTTGCTTTGTTGTTGTTCCTTTTCTGCAACACAGACGCTGTGCATCACTGTTCTCTTCCATAATGCCATTATGTTCACTTTGTATCCTGCACAATTCACTGTGACAAGCCTCCAGCTTCACCACCATGGCCTCTCGTCACGATAGGTTGCCAGCATTACTCGTGATGGCCGCAAAAATGATATCTCAACGCTTCCAGGAGGCTTATATACCCGCCTTGGAGCTCGCTTTCTCCAGCTTCAGATTGTCCCTCGTCGACATCGATCTAGAACATCCGTACAAAAACACAGCGCCAAGCGAGTAGGCTTTCGAACATCAAGACAGTCCCAGCAATCCTTAGCCATAACGACGAGGTCCACAAGTCTCAGCACTTGCCGACAACCCCAACACCTCCACAATGGAAGACCTCAACTCCCCTCACCTCTCTCACCAACACACCCCGACTTCTCAGCCCGGAACCCCGTGTCAAGCACGAGGATACCCCCTCGGAAACCGTCTTCACCCCCATCCCTACCCGCCGTCCCCACCTCCACCCCCGCGTCCTCACCCTCTCCCACCTCCGCCTCCGCCGTCTCCGCCACCACCTCCCCCGGGACATCGTCTCCATCTCCAAGCTCTGCCGGGATCTCCAGGAACGAGTGAACGATGTTCCCCTTCCCATCATGCCAACCGTCCCATCCGTCCCACATTTACGCTCCGCAGGCGCCGTCAACGTCTACGAAGAAGCCGCAGCAGCAGCAGCAGCCGACGCCGAAAGAATCACAGACATCAAAACCCAGCTAGAACTCCACGCCCACGAACTAGAGGTTATGAGAGGCGCCGTGTTTGAGCGGTTCGAGGACTTGTTTGATGAAGAGAGGGAGAAGGCCCTGAAGAAGCAGGTGGATTGCTGTTTTAGGGATTTGAAGGAGTTGCAGGTGGAGGTTAATCATAGGATTTGGAGTGGGCGGTTGAGGCAGCCACTGCAGCACCAATTGGGCCAGGTGCAGCATGTTAGCTTGAAGAGTGAGAGTAGTAGGGGTAAGGGGAAGGGCAAGGGGAAGTGGAAAGAGAAGGAGGAGGAGGATGAGAAGCAGGGAGAGAGGGAAGGAGAGCAGAGTGTCCAGGACGCCATGGCCATGGACATGAATATGGGAGCCCAGTTCACCGAGTGGCCGGAATTCACCGACGAGGAGATCATGGCCATGTTTAAGGAGATGGAGGAGGAATTATTGGAGGAGCCAGTCAACTGGGAGGAGATTCTGAAAGCTGAAGCCAAGAGTGAGGAGGCGCAGTTGAGCAAGCCTGTTAAGAGGGAGTCGGAGGATGATGAGATGCTGCTGGACGACACGGAGGATACGAAGACCGTCAAGGGGAACCACAGTAAGGAAGAAGGGGTCGACGAGGAGGGGATGGAGGATGTTGATATGAAGGAACCCGAAGAAAGCATCTGGAGCGAGGAATCTGGAGGAGTTGACCCAAGGGCATATCTGCCTTCGGCGCACCCGTGCGATCCGGGAGCGGGTGCAAGCTGGCACTATACGTGGAATCGGAGGTAGGAGATGGCTTCTGCGGATGGAGGGAAGGGTTGCCAGATATGTCTGGATTGGAGGGATTGTGGATAGGAATCCAGGGTGCGCGGCCATTTGGGATTTAGAGGGTCGAAGGCAAGTCTAAAGATGGGGGTTAGCAAATCCGAGAAGAGTGATCAACAAGAAGTACTGGGAGATGAAAGCGACACTTAATTGAACCAAAGGTTGGCTGGATCTTAACCGATGTGAGATATCTGACAAGCTCGTCATCTAGAACAGCGAAGTATATTCCCATTGCTTCAACCATGGGTTGTACGAGATATTGTCAAGATGGACAACGTGTTTGTCCAGTCATCCGAGATGGTTCAGCCGTCCGAAGTCCGAGTTGTGACGTCTGCATCTCAAACCTGTCGTCTAAAGATTGCACTTGTTAGTATTTTGATCCAACGTTTCAACTCGGAATTGATGCTCCATTTACCAGAGCGTGGCAAAACCCTTTCTCGCAGCTTCGAGTGGAATAACGAAACCCACCTGAAGTTTGTTGATTCTGACCCACGAACGAACCTTCGAAGACGGTCGCGTCCACTGGTTGAACAAGCAGCACTGGGAGTCAACCTCTTACCACAGAAAGGCTTTGATAGGCAACTCACCACCCGCTCGGATCTTAGCAAGCAGTCCAAGGACGTTGGAGGAGAACCTGACAATATCATCTTCGAGCCTACTGGCTTTCTGATACTGAGGTGAACAGTTGTTCACTTACCTTTCAACTCCATATCGTCCACCGACAACACAAAAGCCTCTTTCTCCTCCACAACAACAGGTAAACAAACACCGCAAGAGCCAAGAAACGGCAGGCCACGGGAAAGAAGCTGACACCAGTCCAGATCCCTTCACCTTCGCATCCTGAACTCATCAGAACCATGTCCCGCCCGCGACCACCTCCCCTCCAACTCACCCCCCTACCCCCCACACCACCCGCCACCCCCGACAAGCAACAGCATCCTCCCACCTCCACCTCTCCCAACCAAACCGCTTGGACACCACGAGAACAAAAAAGCGTTCGATTCGCTTTACCACCTTCTGAAACCCAACAAACCAAGACATCCAAGAACTCCTCGACATCTAAAATCCACCACCACCGCAAGCCCAAGACCAAAAGCAAGAAAATCCCCACAAAGCCGTACAGCGCTTCACTCAACCGGTTAATAGCGAGATACTACGCCCTTGTTCAGTCTCTTTGCGAGCCAGATCTCCCCATGTCCAAGTCCAAGTCGATCATGGTCGATAACCAGTTTGGCTCAGAGGCAGAGGGCATTCTCGCACCTCCTCCATCCCCCATCTCCCCCGTCTCCCCCGTTCGAGACATCCAAATCCGAATCCAACAGCGCAACCCCCTTCAAGACATCAGGAACCACGCTCACGCCTCGATCTACAAGCCTTTGACAGCCATAGCGCCTGTGCTTACACTCCCCTTATTGCCGAGCCAGGAGGCGGAGAAGGAGGTGAGGAGGGTATTGAAACGGGCGAGGAGGGGGTTGAAGGTGCTGGAGGGGCTGGTTACCTCCGGGGGTTTAGAGTTGGAGTTGGATTTGGATTTGGATCAGAAGATGGGGATGGAGATGGATTTGGATCGAGAGCTTGCCAATGTTGGGAGTGGTAATCGTATGGACCTCGATCTGGACGGTTCTGGTAGGGCCGACAAGCATAATTTTGGGACTGAATTACGACTCGGAGCTGCGGAGTCTCGGGGGGATTCTCAGAAAATGATGGCAAAGGAGAAGAGGGAAATGGAGGCAATCCAGGAAGGTGTGGCGATGATGAGCCTCGAGGAGACGCGTGGACTTCCACATCCGCGTGTACCTGGTCGAAAGGCCGAGGGATTACCAAGCGCTGGACTCTGTGGGATCGGCGCTTATTGGGAGGGTTTCCAAGGAGAAGCGCACGATGACATCGTTGGTCGTGAGGAGCAGGCTCAAGATGAAGCGGTGCTGACTGGCCTGGGCGGGTTGATGAGCATTTGAAGACACGGCCCCGATGATGCCGTCATTCTTGAACAGTAGAAGCCCGAAAGGAGATGGCTAATTGACTGGCATCGAGAATTTATACGCTGAGGGGACCGTGGAAGATCTGTACTCGTCGGAAAGACGGGGAGAGGATGGCGACGAGTATGCGGATGGATATCGCAGGACCGCCGGGGCAAAGACGATGCTGGAGATCGGTATCGGGGATGGACATGATGGCGGTCGCGAGAAAGCGTATGGCCGCTGGGGTACTCAAGTCGAATCTCGGCGTGGAGGACGATCATCTGGAATTGGAGGTGTGACGAACGGCGATGCGTCGCTCCCATCGGGGGCGGCTCGGGCCCCAGTGTCTGGGCGCATGCAAGATTGACACTTGCAGGGAGTCAGGAACGAACACATTCAAAGACAGCCGCTTTTGCTGGGGACGCAAGCATCAGTGCTTACATTACATACCTGAGCTTAACATAAAATTCCTCTAGCTAATGAAACAAGAACTTCACCAACGATGGGCTGGGCAAGCAGCCAGTTCTTTGGAGGCAGAGAAGTGCAGTGTGTGGGGCTCGCCCCTTTTCTTTGTTTACTTGGGCGTTACGTACGTACCTGGAGATGGGTTAGGCTTGTTATAGGGTTGTTAGCGCAATCACCGGCCTCACTCTCGTCTTTCTGGAGACTTACTGCGTTCATTGTCCAAATTATGCATGAAGAAACAGAAGTGGGTAGGTTTAAGGCCTTGGGCGTTCCCTTGCGTATTTCTCACCCGGCTGGTAGAGGTGGAAGGGTTTCTTTTAGGGCAGTGTCCGCCAAGCCAATCCTAAACATCATCACAATGGTACTCCGTCCTAGCGGCCATGGGAGAGTTTCCGGAAGCCCACAAAGAGCACCAGCACTGGAATGGATAAATATGGGTTCCCGATCGCCTGCTGAGACGGTGCCAAGCGGCTCGTAAAGGTAGGGTGTTGATATTGTGAACAAATGCCAAATGATGATCGTGTGAGGCTGTGGGTTGTTCGAGATCAGGGCGACGCTTGTTCAGAAGTGACGATATTGGACCTGATCGTCTGCCATAACGTCGGATCGCTAACATTCCATCTTTGATGCTGTGCTGGGAAAGGCCAGTAGGCTATATGACATGCGAGTTTGTTGTATATCGACATTTGGGTTGTACTTTACAGGGAAACAGATGGTTTGGAAGCTTCTTTGTCACCAATTCCATGTTTTCCACATACGCCGAGATTGACATGATCACTACCATGCAGTCACCACCGCCTTGGGATAAACAAAAGTATCAAAACCTTTTTGTATTTCGCGTTTCTTTCTAGACCAAGGCASTGCCTTGGTAAGACCAAGCATGCAAAGCATTTACTAATCCGGGGAAGCACCGCGATGAATTCGTTCAGGCACGGGCAAACCATTGGATCCAGGACTCCATGGAGGCAGGGGATCCAGAAAAGCCAAGGGGAGGGGAGAAGGATCGCAAAAACGATAAGATGTCGCCGTCCTTCCATGCACGAAGGTCCTTAGAGTAAAAGAGAACCAAAGTGTACGAGTAGTATGGCAGAGTGTTCTTCTTGGCACGATAAAATCCTTCAACACATGAGCGTAGGTATATGAGCCCAATGCTGTACACACTAATGCCGTTCGGTCCCCCGGGGGGAAAACTCCAGGGTCCAAAGGTACCTCGGAAAGGGGATCCAGGAGCGGGGATTCTGTCAGGAAGGGCAGGGAAAAGGGTATGCGGTCGGTCCTGAGTTGCTCGGAGTATGGTGCGGGGTGGTGCTGGCTGGAAGGGTATCCCGTATCGCGCGTCCATCGGTCGTTCACAGATCGAGTCGGGGTAACTGTTTGTTGTGTGCGCTCCCATTCGAGGGAGGTGGGGAGAGTAATCCTGCTGTGACTGAATACCTAGAGAGTAAATCGCAACCTTTGAACATCACAGTTTCACCGTGTACGCCGTAAAATGGTCATCATGTTGTCTGTCCCGAATGAATGTTTCGTCATTCAGAATGGTATTTCATTTGACGCCTCCCGACAGATGTTGGGTAGAGGAAATCTAAGCAGTCTCGCGCTTGCCCTCCTTGAACTCCTTCTGTAGAATGTGTTAGCGAAACACGCTCTCTCGTAGCTTTGTCGCAAATCGGGGATCGAGGCGTACCAGAGCCTTGGCGGTGCCGTGGAGAGCATGACGATGGTTGCGGCGGAACTTGGGGTCAGTGCCCTTGAGGGAAGGGTATCTGGAAGTCTTGGGCTTCTTGATACTGTTGTCGCGAACAGAAATTCGTCAGCACTTCGGGCTCATTCGGGTACCCATCATCTCCTCCTCCTCGGTTTTCAACTGGTGATGTTGGGGCGGTCGTACCCGTTGCGGTGAGCCTTCCGCGACTGGTTGTGCTGAGACGAGTTCTTGGACTCTGTTGAAAATGATCAGTATTCCATTATTTCGACATGACGATATTCTGACGGCGAGGGCGCAACATACTGGCCATTGCGACTGATTTCCGGCGTCAAACAAACAGACGATGTTCGGAGGCTGCTAGGGTTGCAAGGTCAGACAAGCGAGTTTATTTCCTGCGCCAAATGTGGGAGAAATTTCCACTGCCCTAATTTGGTGGGAGTGGCTGGTGCGTGGCTGGAGCGGTAGTGCGCCACATTTCGTTTGTCACTGCACCTTTGACCGTGACTTGAGTTGACTTAAGTTTGGTGGAGCCGTCCAACGATTCTCTTGGCGCAACAACTCGGCTCTCAGCTTCAACTTTGCGCTGGACAATGAAATCACTAGCACTATCGACAATGAACAAAGTTGAACTCATAAAGGTCTTTTATCCAAGGGGCATCTATCCACTCCATATAAACCAGGTCCGGCTGAAAGATGAAACCCAAGTACCAGAAGATCACCGAAATGTGAGTATGATTCTCCAAACATGACCGCCATCAAATGCAGCAGAAAATACAGTACAAGCAGAACGTTAAAGTCATGAAACGGGCTTTTGTTGTGCACAAGATGGAAGAAGGGAGCGTCTATTTGGCAATGACGGGGGACGCAACCTTTGCCGCGGCAGCCAAAGCAGCGGCCTTGCCGAGCTGCTGCGACCGAAGCTTCGAAAGGAAGCGCATAAAGAGGATGAACATGAGCTCGACACTATAATGCAACATATCAGTATTTCGTTCTGACGAATATCGTGGAGAGTTTGCGCAACGTACCGCTCCTTGGTCATCATCAAGATACCTTGTACCAAGAAGCCCTTGAGAAGCTGGGGTCCGATACCCTTGAACAAACTCAAAGCGCCCTCGTTCTTGACAATGAACTCCATAACCTCGACGAAGCTCTTGAAAGGCCTGCCGTTGCGAGCCGCAGGAGGCTTGGATTGCAGGCCGACCTTGGCGACAATGAGGGGCTGGGTGACGATAGTGGCAATCGACTTGGACAATGCGCCAAGAACTGAAGAAGAATTGTTAGCGAAGCATATCACAGAACCCTCCAGGACTCAAACTTACGGAAAGCCTCCCAGGGCTTAAGGGTGTTCTTTCCAGGGAAAAGAATATCCTTCAGCCTCTCGTACGCGCCATACGTGATGGCCGGGTTGACAACCAGGACCAAGCTAGCCTTCAAGCCTCTCCAAAGTCCGGTAATGCCATCCTCGCCCACAACCTCCCGGGCGGTATCGATCATGCCCTTCCTGTCCTCCTTGTTCTGCGTCTGCTGGCGTGTGGTGACGACCGCGACTGGGATGGTGAAAAGCTGACCGAGCGCACCGGCAACGGCGCCAAGGGACAACTCAGCGGCGGTCGAGGGGTGGGCATCAGATTTTTGGTACTTGAGATAAAGCGTGCGGACAATCGAATACCAGTAGAAGTAGGCGAAGTTGCTCGAGGTGACACCCAGTAGCGCACCGCTCATGCCAGCATAAAGACCCGCGACACCCTCGGCATCCTTGATCTTGGTGATGGCGTCCCATGTTCCCTTGTAGTGAACCTCACTGCTGGCCGTAGCCTCTTGCTTTTCGACGTCGGCGGACTTTTTGACTTGGACTTGGAGTTTTGTCTTGATGCTGTAGTTCTCACAAAGTCAGTGTCTGCTGGTTGAAAGAGCGCAAAGAAGGAAGGGTGTACACACAGATCAAGTGGGTATACAAGCACGTTGGCGAAAGCGGCACCAGCAGCGCCGGCCGTGGCCTTTCCCCAGGGGCCCAATTGGGCGGGCTTCGACTGTGCTGCCATTGTTGACTATTACTTTGTTATGTGGAAAGGCTCTGGACGCTCGGGACGGAAGTTCGAGGTATTGCGCTTGAGCGGGAGTGGTTCAGACGAAAACGGTCGGTCGGTTCGGTTGGCGCAATCGCTGGCTCAAGATCCCGGCTTATGTCAATGGTGTGTAGGACGGCAGGACCAGTGTATAACTTCGGTAGATGGGTATGCGACAGCGCAAAAGGGTATGGCAAATGTGAACAAGAACAAAAGATGGGGTTTTTACAATATCAAAAGTGAAAGGCAAGACGGGAAAGGATATGCGACCCAATGGCACCAACACACACAACACGGGGAAGGAAATCGGTGACGGACGGACGGGCGCTAGAAGGGGGCGGCCGGGCGGTTTTACAACGATTATTTCAGACCGTCCATATGACATGTCCCGAGGCCGGCGGTGGGACTCTTTTTGGCGGTCTCGACGGGGCAACCTCACAAGGGAATCCAGTCCAGTGGGAAAGTGGAATGGAAAGCAACCACCAGGGACTTTTCAAAGGTCTTCCCCCTCCCCAGAAAAAGAAGCCAAGGCAAGCCGTGATGGACGATAACCGGACAACCACCGATAACCTCGGCAGTTCCCCATTTAATTTGGAGCAGCGCATCACTGCGACAACGGCAGTGTCTGTTGTTTCGTCGCTTTGCAGACGGCATCTTCCAGGGCCACATTCTGCACACACGGGCCTCGACGCCCCAATCAGATCGGGTTTTGCGACTTTGGGGTTGCGTTTCCGTCCCCACGATTGCGTCGATAAAGATTCCCCGGTTCCCCAGCTTTTCGAGTCATTTCCTCCTGTCTTTCTTTTATCAGAATCTGATAAGGCGACAGGGTACCACGACTTTTCGACAACACAACCCACGCGGGATGTAGGGGCCAAGGGATACTTGTACGCGACGCCAGCGACCGAACTCCATCTTCGCTCTCCTCGGGCTCTTCGAATTAAACAGTTATCAAGAGCGAACTCAAAGACGATGATGTAGTGCCGAGGCATCATGGCGACCGTCTCCATCTGTGGACCTTGTATCTCGATGATCCAGTCAACCAGCGACAACCAGCCTTCAAAATTTTGTATTCGACAAGCTGCTGAAGGAGGAATTGCTGTCGCCAGGTACCGCAGAATTACCGCGGAAAGTGGTCGATTTTATCTCAAAATTCTGAAAGGAGGCTTGAAGGGCAAAACATATTTTGACTCCAGAACCATCTGAGGGGATCCCCACAAGCGGATTTGTTACGCCGGCGCGCTGGAACAACTTGCGAGTTGCAGAGGACTTTTGGAACAAGAGATCAGACTAGGTATCGCAGAGGGCATCGTGCTCTAAAAACTTCCTCGAGGCGTTGAGTCAATGACAGACTAAGGGCTCCTCTTCCAAGGCCGTCAGGTCTGTCGGCTTTCCTTCCTCAACCAGGTTCAAATTTGAAAGAGGTGACGAGACCACAGCTTGGAGACTTGGAAACGAAGGCTGCCGTGGTTATAACCCTACCAGACCATTTTTTCCGCTGGCCACGGCACAACGTTCAAGCGGTTCTTCCCGCTCTCCGGCAACACATCCGGCGATCATGTTCGGCGAGTCCGAAGGTGCTGATAGAGAAGACCTGCGCATTCGATGCCGGTTGGTGGTTAAACGCTCTGCTCCAAGACATCCGAGTGACGATCATTCTGTAACCAGCGGCATTCAAGAGTCCCAAGGCATTGGCATAAGGCTGTGTAGGTAGTACTACGGCGCTTGTATCCGTCGCGATCTTCAACCAAGGCTTTTGACACACAACGGCGTCCCCGGGTGGCTGAGTAGCCAAGTAGGTACTAAAACCAACGATCAAGTTGTGTTGTTCACCGTTCTCACCGTTTCGGCATCCAAGCCATTGCTTGTGGGCGGACCGGAAATCTTTCGGGATGCAACTGCACCTCCGGCTTCCCTTGGCGGTGGCCCGATCCCTCGGCGGTCGGGAAACCCGAAGCCCCCCCATGTCCCAAATGCCTGACAGTGGAGGCTCTCTCGGCGCCGCCAACCGGGGTGCCGGGCAAGGAGCACCCGGAAATCAGGCTGAAGAGAACCTCGTTGGCCCAACGCATGCCGAGGCCGCTAATGGCGCTAAAGGCCGCGATGCCCCACCATGGCCTCATGGCATGCGAGGCTCCAGGGCGCAGATCCCATCATCCCGTCATCTGGCGGGGCTCTTGCATCGGTATCCCGCTGTCCCGTTCTTTGGTGTCAGTACCTTATCGGCCGACGCGGGGTACCGTTGGTGCTGTTGACAGCGTTTGACAGCAGCGATACGGCACTGTAGACTTGAGTACCTCAAGCCTGGACTGTGCTACAGAAATTGTTAGGTAAGAAACGAAACTCGGAAAAGGGGAATTGTCACTATCACAAGGTCTGATATTGACCGCTTTTGGAGTTGGGAAGGTTCTTCTTATAGTAACTTGAGATATTAGCCTTTTTCCATTCCACTTCCAAGTTCCAAGCTGTTCAAAACGGCCCTGGGGGTTTCGGACTGACTCGTCCGCCGTATCTGTTTTTTCCATCCACGACCCAGTCCCAACTCCTTTCACACACCTCCCCGACTCCGTCACCGTCTCCAACTCCAACTCACGATTCACCAGTCACATCGCCAACCTCCACGCGCCAAGGTTCCACTGATAGAAAAGGAAGGGTTCTCGTTTCCCAGATAGGCCGGTAGGGCTTCCCCTGTCTCACCTGCCACGCCGTCCTGCAGCACAACGGCATTCACTCCGACTTGAGAAGGGAATTCGTCAGAATCTCCACTGACACCCACCGCGGAATTACTGCACCGCCCTGGGCTCAAGTTCCGCAAAGGACCGGGATACTACATCAAGCAGGACGACCCGTCGGTGGCCCCTTTTGGTAAGTAGACAGAAGAACGGGCCGTTTACATCTTCGGCTTCCACGGCCAAAAAGTAAACATCCGGTGTGCTGGAGTCGATGCGGAAGACGGATGGACATTCGCTGCAGCCAAGAATCACATCAACGCGGCGTCCCCAGTTCCAGCAAGTGAAAGCTCGATACGCGAGGTCGCTGTCTGGGGTCCCGTTCCTTTTCGCGAATTATAGTACGAGATTGGGCAATCAAGCCTCTTTATTCGTCATCTTCTATTCTGTCCTTGATTCCACCCTAAAGACCGCCGTCATCTTGACAAGAGGAATAGAACTAGTCTAACTAGTCTATCCATATCCGTGTCATCCATTCATCCACACTTGTTTTCTGTTTGGATCCCAGTCGGCATTCTTCCTTAACCTCGCCTTTATATATACTCAACACCCATATTTCACAATCATCCGCCCAACTACGGTCCCAGGAGAGGACTCACGGACTAAGCATCCCGAAGTATGCATACAACCTTTACACCATCATCCTTCCCCAAGTGTCACGATGGAGGCTAGAGCTTTGGTAATGCCTGACACCCTATACCATGTCATCCATAGAGCTATACATCTAACTTTTGCAAGGAACATGAGCGTCGTCTCGCCGAATCTCATGGCCAAGAAGCACTCAAACATGCCATTGCCGCTGCCGAGATTTACATGCGCGCAGCCGAAAAAGCCGCCAACCCCAAAGACCGCAACCGTCTACAGCGCAAATGTAGCGACCTGATAGCCCTTGGCGAACGACTCAAAGCCAATGCCAAATCCGCCGCCACTTCTGCCCGCTCACCCGTGCCCGAATCGACACGGACTCTGACCGTTGCCGAAAAAACTCTTATTCTGAAGTCGTCCAAGTTGCATGGCAATATCTTCCCACCATGGGAGAAGACACCAGGTCCGGATGAGTTTGCCGCTTCAAAGGCAGCTGATGGGTGCTATACGTATGTTATGACAAATTATGGGATATGAAATGGCCTTATCTAACTGTTCCACAGAGACCATTCACCGTTTGCTCTCTCTCCTGAGCAGCAAGACATATTTGCCGGTTGGAAGAGGCCGCATGAGATCTTCCTAGATGTGCCGGAACGGGGGTCAGATGTCTTCATGACTGCTACGGAAAGCATTGATCTCGGTCAGGATTTGGCGACCGACTGCTCGGTCGTAGCAAGCTTGTGTGCTGCTATCCGGCAATTCGGCCCAAGAACAGGCTCGGTAAGGACACAGGACGGCCTTTCTGTGACACAAGCGCAGTTCCACTGACACAGACCAGTTGCTTTCTTCACTCATGTACCCTTATGACGAGGACGCCAAACGGCCAGCCGTCTCACAAAACGGAAAGTACATCTTCCGCATGTACTTCAATGGCTGTTGGCGCAAGGTGCTCGTAGACGACCGCCTCCCAACCTCTTCCTCCGAGCGCACGCTTTATGTTGTGGACCGACGGAATCCTCATCTGATCTGGCCGGCACTGATCGAGAAGGCCTATTTGAAGATTCGAGGCGGCTATGACTTCCCCGGCAGCAACTCCGGAACGGACTTGCACGCTCTTACCGGTTGGATTCCGGAGCAAATATTTCTTCAAAAGTGAGGGACACTCCTTGCAACCTTTTTGTCTCCAGAAGAGATTGGCTAATGGCATTGACAGCGATGATATTGAACTGAACGAGACATGGAACCGGATCAAGTCAGCGTACGATCAGGGCAATGCGCTAGTGACACTCGGTACCGGAAAACTCTCCCGTGAAGAAGAGCAAACTCTCGGCCTTGTTAGAGAGCACGACTACGCAGTACTTGACCTGCGAAATGACGGCAACAACCGACTCTTTCTTGTGAAGAATCCGTGGCGAGACAGCTTGGTTTGGACCGGCGTAGGATCAACTGCTACTTTAAGCACCGACAGAAGTGAATCCCCAGAAGAGAGCATGTCCAACACCTTCTGGATGACCTTCGAGGACGTCCTCCAACACTTCGACTCACTCTACGTCAACTGGAGTCCCTCCCTCTTCCGCTTTCGCCAGGACCACCATTTCACATGGACGATCCCTCCCAAAGCCGAAGAGCTTGTCTTCACCCAAAACCCCCAATACAGCGTTCTCTCCCCCACCGGTAGCCCCGTCTGGGTCCTCCTCAACCGGCACTGGCAAGACTCGGAACTCGACATCCTCCGCGAACGCAAGCAAGAAAACAACTTCCACCAGCCCCTAAAATCCCTCGGCTACATGTCCCTCTCCCTCTTCGCCTCCCACCCGCCCGGCACCCGCATCCCCTTATCCGAAGGCTCCCACCACGCCCTGCACCAAGGTCCCTACGTCGACAGCCCCAACACGCTCCTCCGCTACTCTCCCACCCCGGGAGTCGCCCAAACCCTCGTCATCGCTCAATCCGACCTCCCCTTGCCTTCCTACTCCTTCACCCTCTCCTTCTTCTCCAACTCTCCCTTAACCATCTCCCCAGCCTCTGACCCGCTTCCCTACAACGAAACCATAACAGGCGCCTGGACCCGCCGCACAGCTGGCGGCTCGACTGTGTATCCTTCCTACGTCACCAACCCGCAATACGCCCTCACCCTCACCCGCCCTTCTCCCCTGTCTCTGGTCCTCAGCACTGAGAGGGCTGATAACCTCCCCGTGCACATCGCCGTCCTCTACTCCAACGGCGGACAACGCGTCACCGCTGTGGTGGGGAGGGATCTGATTTGTTCAAGCGCTGAGTATCAAAGGGGGTGCACGTTTGCTTCTACGCTGCCTTCTTTTAACACCTCAAACACTTCCTCCTCCGGCACCCGCAACACCTCCAACACCGCCAACACGTCCTCCGCGTCCTCCGTAATGTCAGGGGCATCAAACCACGGACACACCTCCCTCATAGACCCAGGAACCTACACCATAGTCCTCTCCACCTACGAACCCGGCCAAACAGGCCGATACTCCCTCCGCGTCAGCGCCGCTTGTCCTTTCACCGTCAACCCGATTTTGTCCGATGCAGCGGGGAGGTTACGCACGCCTGCTCCCCCCATCCCCTCTCCCGCCACCTTCAACAACAGCAACAACAACGGCAACAGCAACGGCGAACAACGGGTCCGCGCCCGTGTAGACGTCGCCAGACTCACGCGAGCTAGCGTTCTAGTACGCTCAGCCAAACCCCCCTCACCCTCCCCCAAGACAGCAACAACAATGGTGCGAGTAGCCCTCGAACTAGGAACCATCGAAGGACGCAAGCGAGTTCTGGCAAGCACAGCCTCAGCCGGAGGCGGCGAGCTGGCTGCAAGTTTAAGTTCTCTGAGTCTTTCAGATAGGCTGGGAGGGCTCGGGGGGCTCGGAGGGCTCGGAGGACATGGAGGACATGTAGGGGAAGATACCGAAGGAGGGTATACCACAAAAGGAGAGTTCGCAGATGCTAGTCTGGGTTTAAGAACCAGAGAGGTGGATTTGGATCCGGATGTGATTAGGAGTTATGGAGGGTTGTGGTTGGTTGTTGAGCAGATTGGGGGGGGTGGTGGTGGTGGTAATCAAGGTCAAATAACTGCCGAGGAAGGAGAGGGAGGAGGAGTGCATGTGGAGATTTTGAGTGATGGGGTGGTGAATGTTGGGGCTTGGGAGGTTGCTGATGAGGATTGATGACTACTGTACCTCTAGAGAGGTTTGCTGAAATCTGAGAGGTCTTTGGTTTGAGGATTATGTTTGGTGGTTATCTTCTTTTGGATATACCATAGTCTCTAGAATCTGTTGTAAAGCAAAAATTGCGATTTATCTCTTGTAGTGATCAGCGGTTGCAATAATCTCCGTCTGTGTGTGATATTCTGGATGAAACATCATCCATCATTCCTTGAGCATTTTGCATAGTAAGCGTTGCTCCCGCACATGTATAGGGAACCGTTCGTTAACTGTTCTTGGTGTTTATTTTTTTCTGGTTCTAACTATTCTCGCGACAATTATCAAACACGGATGTAAATCCTAGAGCCACGGTGGCGTCCCCGATCCTTCAAGACCTGCTATCCACAAAGAGTAGTATGGTCGGAACTGGTAACTCCTACGTAGCGAAACAAGCAAGAACGATGACATGAAGATCCTTCTCCATCTACCAAGACTTCGTCCTCCCCATAGGTTCTGGATGTTTTCTTGACATCGCCATGCTTCCTCCGCTCAAGTGACTATATATCCCTCTGCTCCCCTCTCTTTGGGCGCTCATACGCTATCGATCCATATGTTGATCAAACAAAATTTAACACCAGGGGTTCCGCTTATAGCAAACGCTAGTGTGGAAATATATGGCCATATCAAACAATGTGGTCGACATGCCCATTGATCCTGTTGTGACTGTTTTGATGTCCGTTCTGGTGGTAATGCTCCTCCTTCTGGCGGCGATTATGATGATCATTGTCGATATTATTGCCGCCGCCTCAATCGTCCTCCTCGATCATCCATATGAGGCCATTAGCTTACTCCTCTAGCAGGAACACCTCGCGCGCGTACTCCTCCAATCCTCTTGGGCCTTCCCACAGCTCTAGGGGGACTGCATGTTCGAGCTCAGAGGTTGGATCTTCGCCTACTTGTTGTTAACATGATGTTTTCCCTCCACCGCTCGTGAAAGTGAGCAGTAAACTAGTATAAAAGCTTCATGTATCTTTGGTGTGCCGCCAGGTACCGAACCAGCAATATATTGTAACACAACAAAAAAGAAAGGGTCCACGGTTTTATAGGTGTCAGTAAAGCCCTCGCTTTGTTTGATATGGTTCTTCTTGCTGGCGGGGTAACCGGTTTCGAGATAGTTCCAAATATGCACAATACTCAAGACAAGTAAACCACATCTCATCTGAGGGTATGGGATCAAAGCAGATCCTAAAGCTCCTCCTCCTCCTCAGCCTCCTGGAAGCCATTCTGGTAAGAGGAATGGCCACTGTTAAAACCCAAGGGAGAAATCTGAGTGGGATGCGGGACATATTGCATGGTGGCTGGCTCAAAATCCAGGTCCATCAAATCATGCATGGAGTTGGAGTTGGATGCTGTGTTAGGGAAGGTATCTGTTGATAAATTAGTCTTCGTTAGTAGGATGGGACATCAGGCCCTGAAGAGAATTGGGTTTACTCACCTCCAGTATTGTGCGAGACTGAGGCCTGACCGTTGAAACCGCTCTGGCTAACCGTGATCTGTGAGCTCCCTGTGAGAGCAGGGACAGAGGAATGTGCTCCTCCCAAGTTTGCCTTGGGCGACGCAATAAATCCCGTTGCAGCGTTGTCTTGATCAGGGCCGTTCAGGCTGGAACCGGTATTGGTAATTTGCCGCAAGCCGCCTGGAGCATCCCCGCCAGCAGAATTCACATGAAGCTTCTCAGCCTTATCATTCTTCAACTTTTCGGCATTGGCCCTCTTGATGGCAATGAGCTTTTTCATTTCTGCGAGAGCAGCCTCTTGCTCCTCAATTTCACGAAGGAGCGCAGCACGCTCGAGCTCCTGGGCATCGGCGGTCTCGGAGTCGACTGGTGCCGGTTTGTCCGACTCCCTAGCCTCAGCTCCATCACCACCCTTGATCTTGGCCTCCGGTTGTCCCTTAGACACGGGCTGTTCTTGCTTTGCCTTTGCCTGTGGCACTGCTGTGACTTCGGCCTTTTTGGTCTTGTTGTCGGCAGTGCTGGGCTCACCCTGAGGGCGACTGGTAGCCGCACTCGAGGCCTCTGTGGGCTGCTTTGGGTGATTCTCTTGTAACTTGGATGAGTTCGGCTTCTGTAGCTCACTTGTCTTCTTCTTCTCCTCGTATTCTTCCTGGTAATACCTGACCTCGCCAACTGCGGCTGGGGTATCGTCGTTGAAGAAGGCAAACACAGCATCATCCTCTTTTTGGCCCGCAAATCTGCTCATCCTGAGACCTCCTCTCCTTCCTCTTCCCCTGCGGAGGGTCGGTTGCCGCTGAGGTGTTATGGCTCCAGCCGAATGACGAGACTCCTCAATAGACGGGGGACCCCTTGTCGCAGGAGCTTGGGACTTCGATGATCCAGACACGAGGGCGGTGGCTTTGGGGGCAGCTATAATGAATGGTTAGGGACACACATCATATGTAGAAGAGCTGATTGATGAACATACCTTGCGGGGCAAACATAGAGCTACCAATACCGGATGGGGATGCAGATGGAGTGAACCCGCTGTTGGCGGAAGGGGGTGCCACAATAGGGATAGCAAATGGGCGAGGCTTGACGTTCTCAGGAGTGTAGGAGGGCGTGGAAGGGAGATGGCGTCCGCTCTGCTCCTGCTCGAAGGGCGCGGGCTGGTGAGCAGCGCGAGAGGTAGCGCGCTGGAGGAGAGAGCCTCCGCGGCCCCCTCCATCTCGACCGCCACGAGAAGAAGGGAAACGGGGAGGGGTATTGGGAGGATCTCCACGGCCGCGACCACCTCCGCCTCTACCGCGAGCTGAGGGGCGGCCCTTCTGACGGTTGCCACCTTTCGTAGCTTCTGTTTGAAAGGCGCGCGCTTCCGCCAGTTGCTTCGCGAGATCCTGGTCAGAGGACATGGTTGCCACTAGTTTATGACGCGACGTGTGGGTGGTGAGAGATTGTCCAGAAAGGCTATTTTGTTTGAGTGGTGAAGGATAGTTGTTGTCGAGGTGAGCAGAAAGAGGGGAAGATTTTGTGCAGTACTCTGGTAAGCTGCCCGCAATAAGGAAGTGTTGACTTGTTGCTAACGACGGCAACCTTCCGAAGGGAAATCTCGAAGATAGCGGAAGATGTTGACCAGTGGAAGAAAGTCGAAGGACCCGGAAGAATATCAGGCCCGAAGGGGGGTGTACGTTATCAGCGGGAACTTCAAGTTTTGGTGTCCCGTCTTAGGGTACGCGTGTTCCTGCTTTGGGTCACTGAGACGGGAAGGCGCGCGTGAGTGATTGTGCTTCCCATTATCAGAAGGGTGTTCCTTCCTAGGACCCAAGTTCCACTCGTCATCGGGGGTCTTTGAATTTTTTAGGGGTGTGCCGAGACAGGTTGTAAGAAAACATCATACAAGCCGTATGGATACATGACATATGACACAGGCTTCAAAGGTGTCATTTATAAAGCGAAAGACAGGTCTTGGAACGAGTGGTTGTGTAGGCATATATGGTCTTTCATGGGCAGAGTATCAGCTCAGGAAGCATGGCGCATTTTCCATCTGCCGTGATGATCCACCCTCAAGTCACTCGAGCCTCAACTGAGCAAACACGAGCCTCAACTAAGCAAACAATCCATATTCCGTTTGGTGAGCCAGGTGTATCGAAGCTGCCTGGCCATTCCCGAGTCGTCTAAGCGGTATGAGAGTTTTTACCGGGAAAATCCAGGCAGAGCATCGTAAGGGTGAGTCTAACCAGCAACGTATCCAGAGAAATGTCTTCCCAAAACCATGCCGGTCGGACTTCAACAAGTTTCTGTTTGTGCTGCCTTCCACCACTAGGAGCTCTTCGTCTTCTTGCTTCCGATCTTGGTTGGAACCGCTTCAATATTGGTCTCCAAGAACTTTCCCGAACCGGCCTCCTGAAGCCAGGCCACCTCAATGGGAGCCACATGTTCCCTCACAAAGTCCACAAGGCCCTTCGCCTGCGGCGCGTCTGCTCTCAAAGCAACGCTCGACACCCTCGGAATACCCAGAGCTGTTGCTAGCTTTTCCTCGCAGAACTTGGAAAATCCAACCAGTCTCATCTTCTCCACCTTTGACTGAGACTTGGAGGCCACCGCGACCATTTGAGGGAAATGGCAGTTGAACGCTGAGGACTGACCTGAGCGAGCCACAAAGATGATGCTGTATGGAGCCTTCTGGCTACCACTTGACACTTTCTCATCATGCTCGCCACCTTTGGCTTCCTCCGTCTTCTCACTGACAGCGACAGCTGACAGATCTTGCAAATTTCGAGAAATAGTTGAAAAGCCGACATCAACATAGGCAGCTAGCTCTGGAGCTGGAGGCACTTGAGGAGTTTTGGCATCTCCTTGTTGTTCGGCCAGCTTCCGCTTCCGCTTCCCCTTGGATGGGGTTACGAAGGTTCTTCGGTATTGGCCTAGAGGAGACAGGAGGCTATATCTTGACGGTTAGAAAAGGATCATAGCTGCAAAGTATGTTGGTAGACAGAGGAGCATTAGGCGACGGTTTGGTTGACTTACTGACWAAGGAGTTCAAGGATGGCGTCCTGATCCTCCCGGCTGATTTGGGGCCTGGGCAAAACGTGTGAGTAAGCAAATGTCATTTGGGAATTTCAGGGAATCTGTGTATGGGAGAGAAACCTGCCATTCAACAGCGGAAAAGGGAGTGTCCAAACGGTGGACAATCTTTTTTCGGTCCATTGTCGTTTCTCAGGAAAGGCAAACTACCTAGCTGCGCGATTGCGAACTTGGATTTGGTATGAAAGCAAGGAAACTGTGAATCTGAGCTTCTAAAAAGAAGTCGCCTTGAATAACCAAGGGGTGTGTTGTGAAAGTATATATCGAGCCTGGTAGTGAGTGCTATGTTACTTGACATCCGTCAACGCGACAGTGATCAGTGAAATCTTTTTACGTATTTTTCCGTATATACCGAATCGTGCTGAAGAAACGTAATGGTAAGCGCGCGTAATTTGCAACCCTGTAAGATTACCGCCGAGAGATCGGTATCTCGACGTACCCGTGGGGCTGAGTGGAAAGTTTTACTCGCCCTGTCCCGTCGTCCCGCAGGTGCCGTCGGTTTTTAAAGTTCCGCACCGTGATCATCCAAAGTGGACACACCTGGGTCGGGTGGTCAGGTATGCTCCGGTACATCTTCTGCACTACGTCACCAATATTTTCACAAACGTGCGGTGTCTGTCTGATAGACAGCACGGGTGCAAGTTTGACAGAGCCGCTCGGCTTTGGCGCGGAAGCTTAAGATACTTTAGCTGAGACAGGGGCGTGGAATCGTACATACATGTATGATCCGCGATCTAAGATCCACGATCCCTTCGTCTCCACCACCACTCTTCTTGGACACCGTGGGAGCATGTCCGGTTCATGGACCAGGGACAGGGCACATCTGGGCGACGTCCTGCTGCACGCCACTCGGTTCTAATTAGGGATACCTACATTAACCAGAAAGGCATACGTTGCAAAGCATGGCAGGTCAGGGCTTCAAGATCTTGGGTACAGGCAACTGCAAAACTGACTACACAGCGAGTAGAGCTATTTCCAGATCATTTTCCCTAATCATCTCATACCCTGTGACAACTCGGCTCAATGTTGGGCAAATTGCTTGAGAAACAGCATGTAGGCAGGTTGAAATCGCGTTCGAAGCCAAGGCCCATGGATCACTTTCCATCGAGACCTGTGTGGCGGCACAGCTTGCTGCGGTTTCACATCGACCCGACGGGAGGAATCGAAGGCCATTTGAAGCAAAGCAATTTGGCAACGGTCCAGTTATCTCTAATGTGCGGGTTATTTTCACTCCCTGGGGTGTTCACCTACGCAGATATCAACGTCATTCCAGCAGCACATTACGGTCTCTTACGGCCCGGTGTTCATCGCAGAGCGTAGCTGCGTAGAGGTAGAGGTAAGCCTCATCAAAAATCCGCATCTCACCAAGCCTACTATTACCAACTAGCTGCACTGGGTACCACTACAGATTTTTGTTTATGCCAGCCCTAACAAGGTGATAAGAAAGTGAAAGTTGATGAAGGCACTTCACTTGCTGTCTTCAGATAGGTATGCACTGAAGAACGATGTTTGAGCGTCCGGTCATGTCACTCAGAAGACGCCCTGTAAATACTGCGTAATACCCCGCCATTCTTCTCGAAAATACCCCACCTGGGCGGAGTCACGGCGGGTGTACCCCGGCACCTGCCAGCCCTGCCTAAACGCGCCCCCGCAAGAACCACCTGGCACACTCTTTCTTAAATTCCTCTTCTCACTTTGACAGCTCGCTTCTTCCCTTGGAAATTGGTATCGATCTTTCCGCCCGTCCACAAACACCCGCACTGCGCTTGGCCTTTGGATGCTCATTGCGACTTAATCCTTGTCCGTGTTGTGTACCTACTTTGCTACCTTCTCATATCTGCTGTCGAACGCGACCACTTCTTCAATCTACTTCCCTTGCCGTTGTAGTTCTGGTTGACGTCAATCTTCCCTTCACCTGTTGATCCACCTCGCGCCTCTTCCGTCCTGTGTACGACACGCTTCAAAGTCGGCACCGCCAACCCGGCAACTTCGACGAGGGCAGTCAACTTGCCGACAAAACCGGTGACGGGAAGCATCAAAGCACCACTTTTCGGTACGTATCCTCCTTCATTCGATCCTTGCTTTCCTTGGGTCCCTCCTTTCCACTACCCCTCCAAGCGTTCCCTTGAGGCTGGGCTGCTCGACATCAGCCCTTCCCCCATCATACTCCCGTCGCAGTCATTTTGATACTCCGACGCTGCCCACAATACACTGCCAAGGCCGACAACATACATCAAGAGGTGTAGGCAACCCCTGATGAATATCGGGGACGGGCGATAAGTGCAAAAGCACAGCAGCTAGCCCGTAGGTTGTCTTTGAGGTTGCTTTGACGAGACTGGTGATTGGATGTCTGTTAGTGCACATTCACATGAACCTGCCAAACCTGATCCCTGTTTGGCAACCAACCGGGCTATCTTAGTCCTGCCTAGTACCCTGCCTACCCTGCCTGCCTGCCTCCCCTGCTACACTTTAGCCGAAAGTGCAAAGTCGGCCACCTGGGTGGAACAAGCCGTCCCACCAGCTCGGGCTGTACCTACCATTCACTCCTCCACTGTAGCAGCCCCGGAGCCGCCTCCCCCACCTGCAAGGTAGCTCCCGTCATTCCATCATTGAACCCCTCCCGATCCTGTTTACCCACACCCCCTGGCTCCCCTCCCCCGCCAGTACCTTTTTCTTCCACTCGAGCTCAGCTTCCACCTGCCTTCCATTTCTCCCCCACTTACCACAACTACCTCGACCCGACCTCACAACTTGGATCTGACATCGAGTCATCTATCCACCCGTCCCGACAGACACTGACCCGCCATCTGTTTAGTCACATCAAACGAACCACGCGCAACCAGAGCACGGGAGCGTGCTTCCAATCCAGGCATTTCCCCTCTGCTTTCTTTGCACCACAACAAGCACCACCAGCAAGCACCACGTACAACCCGGACTTGAACAAAGAGTCGCGTCTTCCAATCTGGCCGTCCCGTCTCTCTCTCCCCTCCTTTGCCCACCACCCGTCCGTGACTCGGCAACACACAAGTAACATACTTTGCTTTGCATAGCCTCTTCATCACACGCCCCGCCCCGAGGGCTCCTTGGAGTGGAAGCACCTTGGTGTTTTAACATCATTGACAGGCAGCCTTACGCCTTTTCCCACCACATTCCGATATCGACTCCCACTTCCATTCGTCATCCATCTTCATTGAACCTCCCAGCCGGCGTGCCCTATCCCCAGGCCGTCCTTCCTGAAGCTGCCGCATTCTTCAGCTTCGTGTTGCCCGCTTCGGCAGCCATCTGTGCTTCTCTAGCCCGTTGCATTCCCATATCCAAGCAAGGAGACTCGTTCATCCATACATGCTAAAGACTAGGGTACTTAGAAGCCACCGCCGAGCTTCCTCGACCGGAGCCCAGCAATCGGAGCCGACCACCACCACCCGCAGCTCTCCTCTGCGTAATACAGATGGCTCAAGACCAAGATCCGGCAGCCGATGAGTCCCTAGAGCGTGCTATCTCATCTGAGCCTAGCTCGACAAAGGGTTCGACAAAGGGTTCGAATCCTTACATGGATACCGATCTGCCCTCACCGAAGCGCAGGCGTACTTCTCGCAGCGGCCCATCTCGAAGCCGATCCGTCGATTCGCCCTCGTCCGTGAGGCTCTCGTACGATTCTCCCGGCATCTCATCTGCCAACCCGGTACCTGAAACCAAGACAGATCCCGATACTATGGATACCAGCAGTGGGACAGAGCCGCCTACTCCGCCAAATGCTCTTCGTCCCGCCACCCCGGAGCCAAAAGCTACACAGCCCGAGCCTTCGTCCGTGTCACGTTCGAATCGAGTCACCATAAACGTGCGGACCCCTTCTCGCCCTCTTGAAACCATACCTTCTTCGCCTACCTCGGCCTCTCTGCAGAATCCCGGAGAACCATTGCCGTCGGTCGATAACGTACAGGCAAGCGTGGAGGCGCCCGAGGTCGACATGACCCGGGATGATGCCATTCAGGATGCTCTTCCCTCCCCAATCTCAGATGCCAGTAGCCCTGTGATTGAGGTGGCAATGGAGAAGGAGACTGACAACGCCTTTACTGTGGAGGCGAAGCTTGTCGTGGAAGAGCCCGTCACGGATATGTTGCCCGACTTCCCATTCCACGAAGACCACGAGACCTATCGCGATACAGTTGAAAAACTGGCACCCCTTCTAGGTAATTATTGCTGAATAATTCTCTCTCACATCAACTAATTCATGGATGCTAATATTTATACAGATGAACAAGTTGGCCGAAACGTCGCTCTGTGGATTGGGGACTTTCTTAATCATATCAGAAATGCCCCAATTTCTACAGTCACCGGCTGGTACACGCGATACAGTCTCCTTTGGCATTCACTTCCTACACTAGCTTCAGCATGGCACGACCGGCGGCACTTATACTCGAGCGTCAAGGCTATCAAACGTGAGCCGTTTGCCCTTTATCAGCAATTTGCGAGGCTCACTGCATTCTTCGTCGAACTCGATGTTCACCGCCTTAAGGAATGCGCAACTGTGGAAGAACGGGAGCAGGTGCAACTTGTTTCAATCAGCTACATGCACGTCCTTGCTGCACTCATCAACCACGAGGGGTTTTACCAGCAACCAGACGACGAAGGGTGGAGTTACGCCATTGAAGCTTCACATATCTTGGATGCGTTCCTCAATTATGGCGGCAGCCCTGCTCCTACATCCTTCCACGTTGGACGTTTTACTCAACTCGTGTCCGAGTTGTTGCCGCAGAACCCCAGATTCATCAACGAATTGGCATGTGTGAGCTTTCTCTCCTGGAGTATCACACGAAAAGTTCCCATCAGGTCAGAAAACACAACCTACCTGAACCACGACCCTGCCACGAGCATTATTTCCTCAGGACATCTCGTCTACAAAGCTCTCTCACCGAAGTTGGAGGCCATCATCACTGGCGATGACCACAAGCATCTTCTTTGGGAACCCACATTACGCCACCTCTCCTCACTGACATGCATCTACCATCATTGTCTCGCGGCCGATGGTACCATTCCCATGCCTCTGATACAACATCAACGCCAAGGCTCGATACCATTCAGCTCTCGCTTTCTCCCTGAGGCTGTTGCGTATCTCTGGAAGTTTCGAATGTTTTGCACTCTCATCATGTCTGGTCAGATGCAGCTTCGGATACGATCCGCGGTGGGAATGTGCTCCGATTTGATTACCTTCTACAAGAAGTACAATAACCACCCAGACGACTCCAGTCTTGCCTTCCTGCAGCACATTGCCCAATATCTCATGGAATCTGGCCTGGTATCCTACATCTTGGGACCCAAATGCCATCCAGAGATTACGCTAGAGTCCAGTAACATTGTTGGCTTCCTGGCTGTCACGCAGACCTATACCGCTGACCATACCGACCTCATGTTCCAGACTATCCAGTCAACCCAGGACCCGCGGATATCCAGTGCCCTCATCAACATGATCAACAAGATTGTACAGCTTTTCAATCCAAGCGATCTCTTGTACTTTTGTACAAGGTTGGAAGCGATGCCTCTGGACTCTTTCACCTCGACCATGAGGGACTTTTGCGCTCAGGTGCTTCAGCAGCTGACTGACAGGCTGGAGAGAATAGGCAACAATCAGATCCCATATTCATTATGCGTTCGCCTCGTACGGGACTCTTCAGTCTTTGGGTCACAGTCTCAGATTGCTTACCCTGAAATCCACCACTTCGCAATACAGAAGTTCTCGGAGTTGTTGAGGGAGGGTCCGACTGAGGAGATTCGCATGCAAACTTACACGGAGTGCTTGCGAGATATTTCTTTGAGAACCCCATTTGCATTGGGAAGCTTATGGATTTTGTCCAGGATGACGCGCTCGTCCGCGGGTAGGGAACTCAAGATGCTAGCTAAGCAGCATGACCTGGTCAGAATTCTCGTTGAGGAGTTCGAAGGCTCGATTCCTACCGCGCGGGCTGCCGGGTTTCCTCCGGTCATTAGTGGCTATGCTAATGCACCTCGAAGAGATCTTCTGTCCTGGGTCCTCAGCGACGGGTCTCCCGAAATTCCCTCCGACATCAGCCAGAAACTTTGGAATCTGCTTGTTGGTCCAGAAGCGGCATGCGAAGAAGACAGGACTGCGGGATGGAAACTTCTGCAGGACAATTCCAAAGCAAAATTTGCGTCAACTTCCTTCACCGACTTTCTCCCATCGCTTGCTCCGGAGTTCTTTACCTTGGGCACAATTGACTTCATCCGCACCGGCATCTTGCCGATCATCCATGCTCCACGTCTCCTCGTCGAAGACACAGAGAGCATTGGTCATTTTGGGATAGAGCAACTTTGGCGCATCATCCTTTCGGTACCGGAGGGTAGTATCGAAAAGCCAGCCATTGACCTCCTTGTAGGGGAGGTCTATATGGGAAATTCTTCCAAAGGGCCAGTTCCCCTCCCCATGGCTCGCCAATTACACTTGGAGTTAGCCGAACGCTGTCTTGATCAGTTGATCTCGGCGGCCAAGAAGTTGAGAAGTCTTTGCATTGATGTCTCCAGCAGGGAGTCTGAGATGAACGACACGATGAACCTAGAACAGCAGGTATGCGAGCAGGAACGCCTTTGCGTTCGCCCGCTTGCCGTTCTCAGGGCTTTCCATCGGGAGTATAAGAATAATCCCAAATTTTCCGCACCTGATCTCCGCGCACTTAGCTTGGATCCACCGAAGCAGATCGAGGGAGACTCAGCTGAACTCAAGTACCAGTCATTTGATGGCGAATCCCAAACCGACGTAATTCCGCTCAGTATTGGCAAGCTCAACACAGCCAGATCATTGTTTGGAAGCTTGCGTGAGGCCACTGGGTTTGGTAACTACCGGATGTATTACCGAGGAGGTATACTCTTACCTCGAGAAGAGTTGATGTGCAAGTCACTGGAGGAACTGCGAATTCATGACGGCTTGATCCTCGTCAAACGCGAAGCAGACGACAATGCGGCATCACCTGGCGAGAATATACGCTCCGGAGCCTCACCTGTTGAGGTTGTCATTTTACGTCATTTTGAGGAGTTGTATGAGTGCTTGACAATGGAGAAGATTTCTGAAGAGGCAAGTTACCCCCGTGGTAATCTGTACTGTGGCTTTTTACTAACACGATGCAGATTTATGATCTCCTAAGCCAACTTCCCGCTGATGAGAACATCCTGAAGCTCATCGATGAGCCTTCAACAACCCACCAGGATATCTTCCCGACCGATCAGCCTTTCAAGTCTAAGTATTCTGTATATGCGCTACGCGAATATCTCAAGCCTCGAAAAGAAGGCGTTGCCAATCACCGCCCTGAAGGTGTCACGGGTAACGAAGATTCGATCGGCTCGCACAGCAAATCTCTGCTTAGAGGTTTGCGCATCGTGGTTGGTGCGATATCAGACCAGGATTTGACCCGAAACTGGCCTAGTCATGAAATGCGGCTTGACTGGATTTTCTCCTTGGTAGAATGCTTTGTCCTGATACTCCAAGGTAAGCGACTCAACCCTTTGATACACATTGTGACACGTACGCTAACACTTGCAGATCCTCTCCTTCCGCACTCGGCTACCGAGCTAATCGACGGAACATTACTGGATCGCTTGGTCAACATTCTACTCGCTTGCCACAACAGCGCAGTTGAACGCACTGTTCATCGCATACCGGTCTGCCTCCATAGCATCTTAGAAGCCTGCTCGATGAGTCCAGAACTCATGAAAGCGTGCTTCGGACATCACGGCGTTCCCAAGTTGCTCGAGGATCTGTTACTTCATGACCAACGCGCAAGCGTTAGGCAGAGTACAAAGCAGATGTTGCTAGGGAAATTCGATGCTGATACCCCCACCGAACTGGGAAGGGTTGCCCAGGGTTCAGAGCCATGCATGGCTAACTCCGAGACGTTGTGTGATGATGGCAATCCTTTCCGCGCATACCTATGGCCTGTCATCTCGGGCTTTGTGCGGTCGGCCATGAGTAGCCCCGGTAACCCAACAGAGTTTTTCGAACTTTGCCAGAGCATGTTGAAGACTCTGGTAAAATCCGAGTCACCTTTAGTTGACGTTCAAAAACTCTCCCAGGAATGGATCGAATTGCTCCTCGAGTATCAGACCTTCGAGGACCCTACACAACCCTCCAAGGTGGATGTTGCCGTTAGTGGCCTGATCGATCTGATTTGGGCGATTGTCAGTGGGCATCAGTATCTTGGAGACACGTTGGCCGGCGTCGCCCGCAAACTCTACTGGCAGCATCTCTATCCGCCTTTGGGAACGAAAGAGGCGGAGAGTTCCAGGCCCATCATTACCGATTCTACGAGGGATAAGCTTTGGAGTATCGTTCTGGTCCTCGTCGGCGAAGACCCAACACAGTTTTCATGGCTCATCGGGGACTTGAAGGCCTTGACTCCACCGCGTCCCGACCCAGAATACCACCCGTACTTGTACGAAGTTCCTCTACCGTATGAGAGAGAGAAGGTTCTCAGATCTTCAGCCGGCTATGTGGGACTGAAAAACTTATCCAACACGTGCTACTTCAACTCTTTGTTGACTCAGCTCTACATGAACACGGACTTCCGTGAGTACATTTTGCAAAGCCCAATACGGAACATGGTTGCGGGGTCTCAGAAGCTACTCCTTGAGATGCAGAGGCTATTTGCGTTTATGCAAAACAGCATCCGTCGCTTTGCCAACCCAGATGACTGCATTGGGAGCATCAGAACGTACGAGGATACGGTGATCGACGTCACTAACCAGATGGATGTCGACGAGTTCTACAACCTTCTTTTCGACCGATGGGAAGGGCAGTTTCCCAACACTGCAGAGAGACGCCGGTTCCGCTCATTTTACGGCGGACAGCTAGTCCAACAGGTTGCCTCCAAGGAATGCAGCCATGTTTCTGAACGGCTGGAACCTTTCTCTGCCATACAGTGTGACATCAAAGGGAAGACGACTCTGCAGGAAAGCTTGCAAGCATATGTGGATGGGGAGATTATGGAGGGCGAGAACAAGTACAAGTGTTCGGAATGCAACCGTCACGTTGATGCTGTCAAGAGGGCTTGCCTGAAGGATATCCCCGATAATCTTATCTTCCATCTGAAACGTTTCGATTTCAATCTGCGTACGCTGCAGAGGAGCAAGATCAACGACTTCTTCTCTTTCCCTGACAAGATTGACATGCGCCCCTATACCATGGAGCACTTGAAGAATCCGGACGAGGACCAGCATGAGGATGTCTTTGAGCTTGTCGGGGTCCTAGTGCACTCTGGGACGGCCGAGTCAGGCCACTACTATTCCTACATCCGTGAACGGCCATCGAGAAGCGAACAGCCGGTGTGGGTTGAGTATAATGATGACTCTGTTACAAGCTTTGATCCTAGTCAACTGGAAAACGCCTGCTTCGGCGGCACGGATTACAGATCAAACCCCGACCACAACGGCATGCACTTTGAGAAGTCCTATAGCGCCTACATGCTGTTTTATGAACGGTCGTCATCTCTTGCAAGGAAGCAACAAAAACTCGGCGAACTTGGGCAAGCCAGCCCGCTCCGGGTCGACATGTTGCCTTACCTAAAACCCTGGATCAGGGAGGACAACATGACGTTGCTGAGAAGACACTGCTTGTTTGACCCATACCACACACGGCATGTGTGTCGCGCCCTAGAGCTAATGAAGCAACTTAACGGACATCAATGCACTCCAGACCATGCGATCGAGAGCGAAGCCATTACGATGGGGCTCGGCCATCTGGACCAGGTCGCTTCGAAACTGAAAGATCTGGAAGACTTCCGGTTGCTTGCAGAGGAGATCCTGCAACTTTCGCGAGATTGTCCTCACTCGAGCATAGAAATCTTTCGGTGCTCTTCTGGGCCGTATGAGCCATTACGGATGCTTCTGCAGAGAAATCCGGATGCCGATGTCCGCCAGAAGACGCTCGAAATTCTGATCAAGGCGATCAAGGTCATCAAGGAACAGCTACCATCGCGGTACGGTTTGCCGTCTCCCGATGCAAATGACGTTGGTTTCCACGATTCAGCCATGGAACACGTCATGGCTCTTTTTGAGACCCTCTTTGTGAACATCCACACGAGCACGAGGTCGTGGCCTGAAGTGTTTGGTTTGATGGGGGCGTTCGTCAAGTTGGGACGCCACGAGATGGCAAATTACTTGAAGAGGCCATTCCTGGAGATTCTTCTGAGGCTCATCATGGCTGATACCAATTTGCGCATCGGTCAACAGTACCAAAAGCTTGCCCTGCAGCTCTCGCGGCGGGCTAAGAATCGGTTGCCCGACTACGGATCACTCATTGGTTTGCTGGACATTTTGCTTGCGTCTATGCAAGTCGAAGACGACAACCAAGTTAGGATTACTGTGGGTCGTCCTGACCAACGTCTTCAGAATGATCCATGGCTCGAGCAGCCTTTCCTGTATACGCAAGTGGAAGCCAACCTTCTGGAAACGATGTGGGATAAGACTCAAGCCAACATATTTGCCGAAAAGCTCATCAGCATCTACCAGAACGTTGAGGGCACTCACCGGATCATCATCAACTTAGTCAAGCAAAGCCGATGGCTCGAAGAGGGCATTTTCAACGCTCTTGTCGCCAACATCAGCAGCCAGAATTCAAGTCAGCTTATCTATCCTTTCCTGCATGCGTCACTGATGTTTTGCCGTCATGCGCCTACCAGGGTACTGGTAGAAAAGCTCGTGGAGCATATTTGCGACCAATGCCGCGTCGTGGAGAGTGCAGATGGCGGAGCGTTTTTGGAGTTCCACCGGGCTCTGTTCGATTCCAAGCGAGAGAGCCAGGATGATGAGACTGTTGCTCTTCAAGTGATCAGCATCCTTCCCGATTGGGCTCCCGGTTTATTGGGCTACTTCGACACGAGAACGAGTTCAGAAACTGAGCGGTTCCTTTACGAGAATCTTTTCCAGTACGGACTATCACCCTCATTTGGTGATACCGAGCAGGATAAAAAGAAAGCGGAGTGCATGAAGACGAGCGCGAAGCGATTAGGAATCCGGTGCCTGCAGTACCTAAGGGATAATTTCGTGGAGACGGGCATTGAAGTGTCCGCGCGACTTGTTGTGAGCCTGGAACGGGTAATTGAGCAGTGCAGCAAGTACTTCCCTCCTCCGGGCCCTGAAGAGGATGCAGAAGCCAGGGCGTTCAGAAGGCTTGTTCATAGTAAGTTGCATTTCCCCCAAAGACGGATAGCGGCATATCACTGACACAATGGCGCAGGTATCGCCCAACCATTGCACGCGTTGAAGGTAGACGAGGTGGAAGAAGATGGGTCCGGTATGTTGCTTGACGACTCCTCTAGTATCGCATCGAGCGACACTCTCGCCTAACATTATTATCTTGATCAATGCAGAGTGGGAGAACTCCTCAGTTAACTCTGAACAGTTTGACGAACTGGGAGATATCAAGATGTCAACGGAGGAGGTCAACGAAGGCGACCTGCAGTAGCGCCGCAGGCGTCGGGGCCGACAACAGCGGCATCGTTAATGTGTTTGCCTTGCGAGACATGGAGGGATAGATGAACGAGGAGCTTTCATGGAGAACTATGGAATTTCAAGACGGCAAAGATGGAGGCGTTCAGCGTGTCAGAGGTATAGAGAAACAATGGAAAGGTCAAGAAGCGAAAAGGTGGGAGAATCAGCATGTTTTACATCTCCCTTGATTTCTTTTCTCTGCATGGAATGGTACGGACAATGAATGGGGATATGGTATGGTATGGAAAGCGTTGGCGTCTTGGGCATAAACGGTTAGGGCAAGTTGTCATTCTGGCTTCTTTGGCTCGGTATCAGATTTCAGCCTTTTAGAGTATAGCAGACTCTAGGGTCATCATAGCTCTACACATACACTTAGACTTTCATAGTCTTTTTATTTGCTAATCCTCGTAGAATTCCCGAGTTCCCTAACATGATTCCCGTGATGAATCGCGGCTGTGAAAGCATTGTGGCAGCGGCAGGCCTGGTCGATGGGACGGAGGCCGGCCAGGCAGACAGGCGGGCAAGCAAGCAAATGGATCTGGGTATGGTTAACTGCATGTGGGAGATGGGATGCAAGGAAATGAGATGCTGTGATTATCACAATGGGGAAGGGTCGATAGTTGACGGTGGCTTTGTGGCACGGATACCGGAATTTTTGTGTGCGTTGTTGAGAAGACGCGACGATGATGACGGGGTAAAAGAGGAAGATAATCTCGGCTTGGAGTTGGGAGATAAATCACCACTTTGGGAGCAAGATGGAAGCAACAACACCAAGGACCATGGCCCATGAATTCAGAAAAAGTACAGACGGGCCCCTGTCAGCCCTACATTTGAGACCTTCTTCGTCTTCGCAATTCCCAAGAGCGCGCTACCTCTGTCCTTGGATGATCTTTTGATGATCACTTCTTCTGCGCTTCCAATTGACGCGGACTCGCGGGGTAGAAGCGTAAAAGAGCGTCGAGACTCCTCGAAAACATCAAGGCCAAGCATGTCAATGTCAATCAGTCCAAGCTACTGGTGCCACGATCGTCAACCAAGCACACATGGAGTGAAAGCTTGACCACCAGTTCTTTTTACTGGACTCGGTTCGAACTTCGAAAATGATCGTGCTGTGCGAGTGTGGTTGTTGAGGAGGGGAAAAAGTAAAAAGTTAGTGTCATCGCCAAGGGTTTAGCCGCCGACCCCCCTGACCAGACTATTGAATGCTAGTGGTCGAACCAACCGAGCACCCTAGCACGCTTGGTAGGATTTTGTGGGATCTTTGGCGGTTGCAGTTGTCACAGTGATGAGGTTGTGCAGGTACGGTGGGATTGGGATTGTTGGAGTGGTGAGTGTTCTTTGCTTCCATTTTACAACTGCTGAGTGCTGGGTAGGTGAGTTGATGGTGGATGATTTTCCTGGGATGAAGATATTTTGGGGATGTGAAACTCGACGTCTACGAGTGATGAAGATAGAAGTTCATCAAACATCAATCGTATGAGTCAGGAGCAATGGGGAGGGCAGCGAGGGAAAATAGAAAGGGAGCACAGCACGGCGAGAGCAGGAGCCTCACAAGTATAGTTCACGCTTACTGTGCTGAATGTTTATAAGCCGAGTGGTCCATTTGGGTGCATTCATCACTTACAGTCCAATACTGGTTTGTTTGTTAGCTCGAGACCTCGGGTCAACTTCCCTAGGCGTTTTCATATCTATTGATGCGTTTCGTTCTATGATCAAAGGCTGATATCTATCTTGAATATGCCAATTGCGATGTTGAATATACAATATTAAATCTTATTAATGCATTTTCGATCAATCCTTAAGCATATCCTACCCGTACCTAATTATTTCAATGCGTCCTTATGAGGTTTGGGACAACTCGGTATAGATCTCGTCCAAAATACCAGGAGTACCATGCTAACAGACAAAACCAGCATCAGATTGTAAGTAATGAATGCACCCAAGTGGACCACTCGGCTTGTAACACTCCGCTCGAGGACCACCACCACAACCACCACCACCGCAGAACGCCATCAACGCCCACCACGCCCACTGGCTTGTCTTTTTCTGCTCGCTTGCGCTTCTGCGAGTGGAAAATGTCACCCTGGCGGTGGAAGGATGGGCCACTCACGGACAAGACCCAAGCTCCAGGAACTCTTTTGGACATGTTCTGGGCAAATTATTGACTTTGGTCACTTTCTTCTGGATGTGAGAAAGGTGAAACGAGGTTGCTCGTTGACGCCCGAAGGAGGGTAATTATTCGCATTCACCCCTCCCCCTGCCTGCATGGTTTCAAGAATTCTTCTTTGGCTCATCACCACAAACACCGCTCTGCGTAAC
This sequence comes from Neurospora pannonica FGSC 7221, assembly GCA_009805235.1. Lineage (NCBI taxonomy): Eukaryota > Fungi > Ascomycota > Sordariomycetes > Sordariales > Sordariaceae > Neurospora > Neurospora pannonica. The sequence continues at coordinate 65,553 of RANY01000030.1, forward strand.
CGCCCAACAACCAGTCCCAAGCTCTTTTTTTATCCCACTTTCTTCGTGCTCGTTTCAGAATTTTACCCCCTTAACCCAATCCATCGGGTCCCTTGGGCTGGTTGTAGACTGGGAATTGTTCAGAGGTTAAAACTTGATGGGTTCCTCTTTGTTTCATCAAGTCTCCAGTTCTCTTTTTTCCCCCTTCAGTTCCATTCCAATATCATGAAGCAACGGGGTTAGTAATAGGGAAACAACATCTCTTTTTGAATGTGAGGGAACATCTGGTTGAGCCAATCATCACTCACTATTTCCTTGTTACACCCTTACTCTCGTGTTGACTTTCCAGTCTTTTTTTCTCCCCCTTCGAGCTATTACCCCACCGACAGGCCGGACCTTGACACCACTCGTTACCAACGTCTGTCTCCTCATTCAGTCCCTCCACCAAGTCTCATTATACACTCTTTGAAACCGAAAACAAGAAAACAAAGATGTCTTCTTCACTCCCACTCAAGACCCGCATTTCCCCTCCTCTGGGTGCTGGTCCCTCCCTCGCCGAAGGCGGTGATCACCTCCCCGGCAATCTCACCTCGGCTCTCGAGTATGCCTCCAAGAGGCTCCAGAGGAAAGGAGCAAAGTTCACTCTCCTGGTTATCCGCAAGGACTACCAGCTTCCGACCTCTCCACTCGGCTCCCCATCCGCTCAGTCTTTCTCCTGCGGTAGCACTCCTTCCTCCTCGACTTCCAACTCGGTCGCCAGCACCCCAGCCAAACCCACCTTTGCCCACGCATTCAAGCAATTTGTCCGTGGTGACACCGGTCCCATCAAGGAGAGAGTAATCAACATCAACACCGACAACCGCTACGGGGCCACCTCGCCCACATTTTCCGAAGCTTCCCTCACGTCCGCTTCAACAGCATCAACAGTCGATTCCGTCTTCACCAACCACCGCGGCCGAGTAGGAGGAGCACGATGGCCACTCAGCCCGGGCGCCGCCCAAGCACCCTCGGTGCCCTTGACACYAGCAACCCCTCACTCCATCACGTCCTCCATGGCCGCCGGTGCCGGTCTCCACGCCACCCGCGGCTTCCAAATCCCCTCCTCGCCCACATCCTCAGACTTCGGCATCCGGCTCATCCACGCCATCCCTCTCAAAGAAAAAGAAGACAAGCTCCTCTCCTCGACTCTCGAAAAAGCCGCCAAGAAATTCAACATCTCCCCCTCTTCCCTCCCCCCACCCATCCCCGCCTCGACACTCGGCCTCCCACCCGAGCTTTTGCACCGCTCTCTGGCCCAAAACGAAGTCCTCTTCGGCCCTTCCTCCTCTTCCTCCGGCGCAGCCGGTCTCCGCCTCCTCTCGCTTGACCACCTGTACACCTTCCGCTCAGCGCTGCAGTGCTACACCCGGACGGTGAACCACAAGCCGTCGGTGTCAAGGTCGATTGCGCACCGCAGGTTGGAAGATGCCGTGGATGAGTTGAGGAGGTTGGTGCTGGGGAACGGATGCCAGAAGCTGAAGAAGAGTTGTCTTGTGGGCGCGTATGCGAGGTTTATGGATCCGGTTAGCGATCGGAGCCTGGAGGGGGTGGGGAGGATGTACGGGCGAGCGTATGGGCGCAGGGATCATAAGGGTGGACGGGATGTGAGGGAGAAGGGATGGGTGGATGATACAGTTGAGAAGGTGGAGGGGGTAGAGCAGGGTGTGTTTGAGTTGGATGTTGGGATGCCGCCGCCCATGATGAAGAAGGAGAAGCCGTTGCCGGTGGCGCCGGTGTCTGAGAGGTGGGTTGGACCTTACTATTACGGTGGTGACGAGAAGGCGGTTGTCGTGGCAGAGGAGGACATTGATCTCGACGAGATCACCGACATGATGGACGAGATTGATATGGAGAGCAAGTTGGAGATGGACGACATCGAGGCTTGGTACCGCAATGTCCAGATTGGCGTGGGACAAATCGGTGTAGGAAGAGAAGTGCGGATGGTCAACGTAGGCACTCAACAGTATCGCCAAGTTCAACCACCCCGAGCGGCTTGTGCTCCCATCCCAACCGTCGACATCAACCTCGACGGCGACAACGACGACAGAACCCCAACCCGCGAGGTTGAGCGCGTCGTCATCCACGAAATGCAAGAACTCCACCGCACAACTCCCCGACTATCCCCAGCACCTCCTGGCCGATCAGCAATGGCTAGACCCAACCTGCTAGCAGCAGGCCTCAAGCTCCAAACAACATTCGATCCCAAACCACCAAAATCCTCCAACAAGAAAAAATCACCCCGACAACACCTTGCTCCTCCCAGCCCAGCCCGCCAGTCCGATCTCGAACTGACCACTCCCATCCGCGTCCAGCGCACGCTCGCCAAGATGGAACTCGAGCTCGTCATCCCGCCCACCAAGCCCAAGCGCGGCGGCTTTATTTATAACTCCTCGCTTTCTCCCCTCGAGAAATCCCCCAAGTCTCAATCCCAAACCTCATCCCCTTCCACCGTCCAAGGTGCTCAATCCCCCTCTTCGGACTTCGACTCCCCATCAACAGTCATCAACAACCCTAGCTCCACCCAATCCCCATCCGCCCAATCCCCCATGTCTTCTCCATCCTCAGATTCTTCCGAGGAAGAACACACCGCCCGCCCGCTCGATTCGCCCCGGACAGCCCTAACAGCAACAAGAATCAACATCTGGCTTCCGCACTCATCAGGCAACACGCTAGATGGGATCTTGCACAATAACGGTGACAACAACTCAAACAACTCGGACGTCGAGGAGTCTGACTCTGACAATGAAAGACTGGAGGTGACACCCGGTGGTGGGCGGTATAATCGGTTTGGTAACCGCTTGGGGCCCTTGACGCCGAATGGGTATGATGATATTAGCCCGATTACCAGGGGGGAGTGGGGGTTTTTGATGGGTGTTGGGGGCGCCGGGGGTGTGGGTGGGTTGGCGAGGAGGGCGGGGGTTGAGGCTTTGTGATGTTCTTTGGACTGTGGGTTTGGAGTTTTGATGATTGCTTTGAGTGTTTTGGTTGTGCGGTGGGATGGGGGATAGGGGAGAGATGTCGCTTCACTGGGGATGGATGACTGTTACTCTTTGGATTCTTACTATCGTTCTTTGATACCATATTTTGAACATTGACTTTTGTTTCTAAACCTGACGACCAAAGGGCTGGCTTGTTGTGATAATGTTGGGTGTGAGTTGCAAATGTTTGTTGAAGTAAGTTGCCTTCAAGTTATATGATAGAGGTAAGATTATGGAACAAGTTGTGAGTGATTCTCTTTCAATGCTTCAAGATGCCCTAGACTCGTACCCATCACGATATCCTTAACCAATTCCCCTTACTGTCAACGACCATATCTTCGCCACTAGCTTTCCGTTCACAAAAACCATACTATAACATAGATTCCATTCGACCGACGACAGACCAACGGCCAGTTCGTTGGCAACCAGCCCGCGCCGCGCTCCTTCCAGTTACACTTGCCCATTGCCCGGCAACCTAACACCAGCACCGGGATTTATATACTAGATCTTTCACCTGATCTTTCAACACCTCCGGATGGGACAAATGGTCAAGCGGTTCAACGAAGCGCACGCACGTTTAATCAACAGGCCAGACTCACAGGCCAAGCCTAAGCCTACCCGTTCGATTCCCAACGACGGCACTTTTCTCCACACTTTCGACGACAAATACGACAAAAGGGGTTGGTCGGGCTGTCGATAGCCCCCTTCCCCTTCTCCCCCGATCGATAACCGGCAAACGGCAAACGGCGGAAACTGTCGAGGAGGCGGCGGTGAGGGTACTGGGGGCGCCGCTTGATCATTGTTCCATTATCTTTTTTGTTCTTTTTTGCTCATGTTAACCAAGCAGTTCTGCCATGTTGATAATAAAACGGAACGAAGAACATAATGCCGGTGTCTGCATAATCTCATGTGACAAATGTCAGCTGGTTTTTGATTCCTGAAGTTGCATCTGGACTCCGGTGTCATCTCGGAGTCCGTCGGAGACTTTACACCCCCCAGTTGCCTCCAATGTCTCGTCTTGGGATGTTGGTTGTTGTCTATCTAGTTCTTCTTTCGTTCTTCCTCTAGACACAAAGGAGCTTTAAAGAGGGTTTGGCGACATAAGCTTCATCAAACCCCGCTATTTTGAGCAAGATTTGAATCACGTTGTGGTGCTATTGTTGTCTGTTGAAGATATCCTCACAGCGAATTCCCAGTTCACATATTCCATCTCTAGGTACCCATCTCTACCCAAGTGCCCACCCGCTCACCCACCTTAATCCCATTCCCATCATGTTGAGATCTCAAGCGATAAAGACAATTCTCCCCACGATACGCACCTCGGTAGCTATCTGCTACACAGCCAACATTCAGCATCCAGGACATATGTACGCACTGCGCACGCACCTGTTATGCGAGAAACACGCGCAGTTCTTGACATCTTGGCAGATGTGAAGTGCGCATACAGATAGGCATGTGGTTTCTACATTAGGAAGTGGAACAGTTCGGGGTTCTTACAACGTCCGTTTTCTAGGAACCCCCCCAGGACACTCGCTCGTTTTACCATATCGCGTTCGGCAAAACGAGTCAAAAGAAAGATAAAAGAACTCCTGAAGGTATCATCAACAGCGAGACAATGGCTTTTCTTTGACATTATCATCCTGGGTAATTTTGCGCATCTTTTCCCTTGGTCCCATCAGCACCGATGCAAGGACCACACATTAGCAGGTCTGGTGGTCTGGGCTCTGGCACGCCAAACTTCATCGCAACCACCAAATTCACCAAGTGCAGAGACGTCAACCGTCACCAGCCTACCTGGTGCTCTGCACGTCAATTCACGAGCGAGTTGCAAAGGAAAAACGGGGATGACGTCCTACGAGAGTTCATATGAAATCAATTGTAGTAACAAGACAGAGAAAGGGAAAGCCGTTGTCGGCGTGGCTCTGTGCCAGCGCCGCGTCTGATGTGACAAGATGCAGTCAGAGTGCAGTCGCGAAAAGTGCAGAGGGCATCCTACATCGCCGATGGGCTGCTTGGGACGGGTCAACCAACCGCTGCCCGGGTGGAGGTCGGAAAGTTGGTAGCGCATGCACAGACGCAGTAACGCGACTAAGTCCACCTTCACTGAATATAGCAGAAGAGGTACATCTTGATTGTTAGTGTCTCAGCGGATCTGATCTCTTGCATGAACAATCTTGGAGCTGTCATGCAGCAAGGGCCCTGTTTGGGTTTAGCTTCGCCAAGTGTCTATGACGCTGTTGGTTCCATTGGTAAGCGACCCAGCCAGCTCTTCATCCGACCTCTGGATACGAATGGATTGGGTAATCGACCATGGCCTCATGATCACTCACCGTTGACCGTGTTTCTAGGTCGCTTGTCTGGATGTCCGTTTGTACGAGGAGCACGAAGGTCACAAAAGGTTATGGTAAACTGTGAGGTTGGTGTATGAAGATTGTATTAAGCCCGGTCAGATTAACTCCTTTACTTTCTCCAAGCCAACAAATGGAAAATCCCATCCATAATCCCATTATCATCATCTCGACATCGAACCATAGCTAAGCGAAGCAAAGCGTCGAAACACCCATTCTGAGCAGGGAATCTTTTGAAACAGAAAGCATGTGTAGTAGAATCCCTTGCGGAGGGCGCYTGTCAAATATGTCGTGTGTTCTTGTTGTACAAACAACCTCGAAACTCAATGAATGTCGTGACCACGGGGTTGTCCATCATTCGTAGATCTCCTCATTCGCAGAACACGACCGAGCTCCGTGGCTGACACTCTAAACCATCCCCGCACTCACTCCTGATTTAGAAGTGAATTTAGAGGTTCGCAAGGACGGCAGCACCACCGAAGAGGGCACCCATGGCGACGGCACCGGTCTTCATGGGGGCGGCAGGGTTGCTGGTAGCAGCGCTAGCAGCAGAGCCAGCCTTGCTAGTGATGGAGTTGATAGCAGAGTTGGCACCGCTGGTGAGCGAGCCAATGGCAGAGGTGATGGAAGCCCTGTCGGAGCCAGTGGCGGTGGAGAGCTGAGAGTTGAGAGAAGAGAGCGAGTCGCCAGCCTTGCTGGTGACGGAAGCAACAGCAGAGTCGGCGCTGGAGGAGATGCTGGCGACCTTGGAGCTGACGGAGGAGGAGACGGAGGCAGCGGCAGAGCTCTGGGAAGCGAGAGCAGAGGTGACGCTGTTAGAGGCGKAGGCGATAGCAGAGGAAGCCGACTGGGGGATGGAGTTCTGGGCCTGTTTTCTCGGTGGTTAGCAACTGTGAATGGCATCTAAGGTGTGTTGATCGAGAGGAACGTACAAGAGCCAGGGGAGCGAGGGCAACGAGGACAGCGGAGAACTTCATTTTGATGGTTGTTTGGTTTTGTTGGTGATTATTGTTGGTTGTATGGTATTAAGTGAGCGTTGCTCTTGGGTATTTCGACGCGAAAAAAGGTGAAATGGGTATCTTGAGTTGTTGTATTGTGGAACGTAAGAGAGAAGCAGAAAGAGAAGAAGGGACAAATACTTATATCGGAGAGGAGCAGGCCAAGCAAGGATGAGGGGCAAGGGTGAGTGCAAGGCAGGCTCAGCAGGGCAGTGGGCAGGTGTGGAAGCAGGCAGGGCAGGGCAAGGCAAACAAACCTGACCTGAGAACAGGACCTGAATCCTGGGAGCCGGCCCCGTCACCACCACCACCTCCCATCTCCCTCAGCTCCTTCTTTTTTTGTTCCAAGCAACGAGTGAATGAGTGAATCCACACACATCCACCGTCACTGCAGGTACGTACTGTGTGCACTTGCACGCAACCACGAGGCGAAACACGGTGACAAGACCTGGTGTGGCTGGGGATCCGGATTACCTACACCTGAGGTATTCCTTCCGACGATCTCATGAGAAGGAGGTACGAGTTTGCCTAAGGTAACATCAGACTACCTTGACATTGTGGTTACTTAGATAGTAGCCACAGTCCCTCTTTATCCATCACCATCGTCGATGCCGTCCCAGCCCTGGCTGCCTGGATGACTGAATCCATCCTCAACTTGCACCTTCCCTTTTCCCCTCCAGGATGTGTCCTGCCACGGCCCGCTTGAAACGATGACGAGCGAATCAGCGGTGTTGTACAAGGCGAAATGGCCTCTCGTCCTCGCTCGTCGTCGTTGTTGCTGGGTCGACGTTGCCGGGGCTGGCTGTGTCTGGTGGGGTTCCCGAATGATTCCCGCGGCGGGCATGCGTACGCCAATGCCATCCATTCTTTCTCACTGTCGATGTCATCCGAAGACTGCTGGACTCTTATACGGGGAACCACGTTTGACGGGCCCTTACTGCCTCACTGCCCTGCTGCTTGGAGTCAATGCTCGACCCCAATATCAGTACTTCCATTCCAAAACACAAAATCTCATGGCAGGCAAGGAATGGGCTCTGGGCCGCAATGTCAGCCATCTCGATGAAACTCCCTTGAACCACAGCTCGGAGCTTGGCCTTACTGGGCATTGAGCTTTCCTGGGACGTCGTCATGATTGCGCCAGAAACACCCAGAATTGTGGAGTGTTGCCACGAACCAGCCAACCACACTCCATCGTTACCACCCAACACCCACACTGACCGCACCCCCCTGTCGAGCCGCGCCTGCCCCCGATCCCGATCGAGTGTGGGGAAAGGCGGCTCCAGCCATCCACTCAAAGGCCGGGAAATCCGGCACACGGGTTCCACGGCATGACGGTCTGGGGTGTGGCTGCAGTGAAGGCACTCTTGGTCGACTCTTTTGGGTTTCTTCATTCTTTGCGCTGTTCACCATTGGCGAATCTCTCGTGTTCAATCTGTTCCCCTTCAGTTTATTGCTTGCCTGGGGAGAGTAGTTATGGTAACGTAAACGTTGGGTTGCACAACATGGCCGTCTGTTTTTTTTTAGCGTTGAACTCTCACACCAGCCTCTCATCACTCATCCATAACTCGGCTCCTGTTCTTCAAATTCCCATGGTATCTTTTATCAAACTTGTGGACTCCACCGCTCATCCTTCCAACGTTGAGGATGCGTTCAGGACGAAAATGCACGGAATCACCAAAAAAGCAATTGCAAGTCGGAAAGCATGTGTTTCAACCCCTTGCAGTTGACTATGAACCCACTGGTAGACCCTTGGACTTCCTGGTCCCTGAGCCCAGTCAGTGCCCAGGCCCATCTGATGTGTTCGAACCTCGAGAACGATGAACGGTCTTTGGGACTCGGCCTTTGTTTTTCGTCGCTCGGGTACTCATCGATTTCACCTCGCTTCGCATTTGGTACCATTCTTCATGCTGCTCGGAAGAACGGCCCCAAGGAAGAAATCACGGATGGGTGATCACGGCTTGTGTCTGCGTTTTTCCTTTGTGATGGACGTCGACGACTCTCAGAAACCGGGGGGCTTTTCCAACTTTTGATCTTCAACGTCTTTCTTCCTTTTTATTCCCATCCAGACCATTCCCGGCCCGTGGTCCGTCTCGGGGAGTCGATCAAAAACGGCTCCCGCCCCCGCGGCCTGCGCTAGGCGCAAACTCGGCTAGTGTCGATAGTGGACCACCCGGGGTGGGCAATTCTCGCGAATTCTATCCATTTGATGACATCACTTCTCACTGTGCCGCCGCTGTTTGCTTGGCTGATGCAGTCCAAGAAAGACGAGCCGAAGGAGGACGAGGCAAAGCGGGTGTTTCAATCCGAGCGAGCTTCTGGCGTCGAATTTCGTTGCCGTTCGTTTTGCTCAATTCTGATGTCTTTTTTTTCCCCCGCTGTTTGCTTTCCCCCCCCTCATCCGTTCGTTGACGGACTACGCCAGCTGTCAGCTGCCAGTCATATGCACACCAGCTGTTGACCTGTTGAAAGCATGACTGTTAGACAGACACCCACGACAGTCTCACGACAGTCTCACAGCCGGACAACAACAGTTCGATGGAATGGTCTCATGAACCTTAAAACAAAAAAGCGAATTTGGGTGATTTGGTGAGGAGTTTGTCAAATGTCCGGCTTTCTTTCCCCAGAAAAATAAAACGGAGAGACCCTCTGGACCCTCTGGACCCTTCAGACACTTCATGTTTCCTTCTCCTCCCGAATTTCGGGGTCCCTGTTCCACTTGGAATGTCTCTTATTTTTCAGTGACGGTCTCACGAACGGACTTCCAAGGATCCCATCACAGGTGCCACTCTCACGTAAGGCAAGGCAGGCAAGCAAATAAAAGCACATAACTCCATATGGTCAGGCGTACATTAGCCCGTCAGTAAACAGACATTTGCCCAAGGAACACCAGAAGTTGTTGCACGGTGAACCGGTGCCACAAGAGCGACCTCATTGATTACTTAACGCCGAAGGGATGGCGCAGAAAACACATACGTACGCATGTGGCTGAATATGAGGTTGTGCTCTTCTTAGCCTCCCGAACAAAAGGAAGACGTTCAAAAGAGGGGAGACACGCGTCATACAACGAAGGCGAGCCGTTATTTTTGGGATATGTAAGTGGCACATGGGGTTCGTCATATAGTGGCTGTTCATCCTGTCTGTTGAGAGTCTTCAATCCATGTGTTCATCAGGGTGTGCTTGAATGGAAAGATAAACGGTCGATCACAAACGGCAATTGGATAACACCACTGCACCAGAAGCACGAAAATGCGAGCCGTTGAATGATCAGCTGTCTTATGCTTTTTGCCTGCGCTTTGATTGATGGAGAATAAAACCAAACCAAAACTCGAGGCTACTCGCTCGTGGCTTTGCATGCAGGTAGAAGCATTCCATATGTACAACCGGTAGATCTCAGCAGACCAGGAAGGCTTAGCAAAATGTGTTCGATAGAAGAGCCAAGCAAGCAATAACCATGAGCTTGGCCAGTACGTGTACGTAATACGTGTAGAGTTACACCTCTAGACCCTCAGTCCGGCAAGCAAACCCGCTTGATGACAGTTTGAGCCGCAAAAGCCCAAGAGACCAGAGGAGGCCTCCTCTCGCGCCACGTTTGGCTTGATTGAGCTCTTCGGTTACACCTCCCGGTAAGGCGAAATCCCCTTCTTAAGCTCGTTCACGATTTCCGCCGCATATTCCGCACTGCTAGTCTGGAAGTCATACCGCTTGCTTTCCGTAGCCTTGTACACCACAAGCTGTTTCGTTCAGACACACACAAACCGTTAGCGATATAGAACAACCTCACACGCATGAAACCATTTCATCAATAGGACACACCAAACGGCAAACGTGTAGTAAAACAAAAACAAACATACCTTAAAGTTATTAGGATGCTTCCTCGAAACCTTGCACCCCACCACATTGCTGAAATGCACCGTCGTCGCCTTCCCATCCACAATCTCCCCCGGGTTCTTCCCGCCCGCCGAAGGCATGATGTGGATGTACTCGCCGTCAATGACAAAGATCTTTTCCGAAAGCAACCGCATCGGTTGCTTCCGCCAGACCGTGTATTTCTTGACTGCCGTGGTGCCGATGCCCAGCTCATCCTGCTTGAGGATCTCCTTGGCGAGCGGGTGCACGCCCATGATCCCGCGGCCCTTTTTGGATTTTGTTGTCCAGGTGGATGAGTTATCTGCGAATAAGGGTGGGCGAGGGGAAGAAGAGCTGGGAGAACCGGTCATGGTTAGGGGACCGTCGGTGGCGAAGCGTCGCCGGTGCAGGTCGAGTTCCGTTACGTTGTTTAGCGAGCCGACGGTGCGGTCGAGAGGGACGACGGTGCCGGATTGTGGCAGTTTGAGCACGTGATTGGCCTTGTCTAGTTGGCGCTTGCGGCAGGCGGTGTCGAGCACGTCTGCCAGCCAGGTCTCCGTGGTCACGTCGAGCGTGATCATTTGCCCGGCCGGCACGTCGGAGGAGTGGATGTGGATGCGCAGGAGACGCTTCTCGCCGCGCGAGGTGCTCTGCGTCGGCTGGGCGGGCTGCGGCATGTCGGCGTACATGGTYACGCCGGGGCGGTAGGTGGTGTTGAGCAGCGGGTTGCCTCGGGGCTCGGCGGCGGGGAGGAGGGAGTTGTCTGGTCGGGGAGTGCCGCGCGGTGTTAGGTCCTTGTCTTCTTCCTCCTCCTCGTGGCTCCCGCCGGCTTGTTCCTGCTCGAATTGCGGGGTGAGTTTTTGGTTCTCTTCGAATTCGTCTTCGGATGCCTTGGAAAGGGCGAAGATGTCGTAGACTTTGGAGTTGGAGCGTGACCGTCCGGCCTTGTTGTTAGCTGTAGTAAAGGAGGTGAGCTGCTTCTTCCGCTCTAGAGGCGGGAAGTCGTCGTCCACTTCGCCGTCTTCTTCCACCATGCGGAGCGTCCACCAGTTGACGTTGAGCCTGTCGTTCGGGAGTGAGGGTTCTAGCTTCTCCTCGTTGTAGCGCCATAAACTCAGGCCAATAAGATCAGCAACTGTTACGGGCCTGTCCATGCCTTCACCCTCGTGGACGGTCCGGCGGATAAGCACCTCGAAAGGCTTGGAGGGACTCTTAGAGAAAGGGGCGTAGATCCTAAGCATGATCGGGCTCGGGTCACCCTGCCCTGAAAGAGATGCGAAGCGGTCGAATGGAAGTGCCGGTTTTGTCTTCTTGGCCTTTAGCGCCGCGGAGAGCAAACTCTTGGGTTGAACCATGCTGATCGGTCGGATCGTGCTCAAGGGCCGTGGAGGTGGAAGCTTTCCTACCAGGAGTGATGCTGGAGGTGGCATGACTGACTTGCGTATCATGGTTGACCTCCTCGTGTACTCTCGTGGAGGTGTGCCGACCACCTGATGTTGAGGCGATGCGTTCATGGGATTCTTGATGGCATCCAGGATGGAAGCAGAGTCAATACTTTCAACAAAGGCTTCGGATATGTCCGAAGCGTCCGAGTCGTCATCGTCTTCTTCATCCTCGAGTAGATCGCTTGGTTCTCGCTTGATGCCCATGGAAGGATCTGTGTTCAGCTTGGCCGATAGCTTAGCTGCGCGAGCTGCGGCAGCTTGGGCAGCCTCTCTCGCCCGGTGGAACCCGGAAGCATCAAACTCGTGGTCTGATGAGACCTCACTACTTGTTACTGTATCGCTCCTTGCTCTCTCCTTTACCGTCTCCAAGGCGGACTGAGAGCCTCTTCTGACTGCTGGTTTTGGTGGTGACATGGTTATAGTCTGGCGCAGGTTGGACGACTGAATAGGTGAAGAGCCAGATCGAGTGCGCAATGGCATTTTTGCAAACTTGATTTGATGAGCAGCTCGGTGGTCGGGTTCATCGTCGCTCTCGTCGCTGAGGTCACTGCTGTCATCTTCCTCCTCCATTTGTTCCCTCCTCCTACGGCGCTTCGCGGCAACACTAGGACCCAGAGGAATTCCCCCGCCAGGAAACAAGTTCTCTTCTTCCCCTTCATCTTCAAGCGGCAGGGCAGCTACTCGTGGGGCCTGGAAGTATTCGGATGCGATCGCGGTGGGTATAGGAGGAGAGTGGGTTCGCTTGATGAGGGCGGGATTCGGGCGCCAACCGGTGGACTTGAAGGGTGCAGAGTTGAGGAAGCCTTCGTTCAGTGTGAATAGCCGTTCTCCTACGCCGTCGGCAACCTCATTCAGATAGCCCGTACGGAGCTGGTAGGAAACCAGACTGCAGAAAGCGGATCAGCACGATTGGACCAACATGGCGAAGCCTTTCCACACCGGTCATGGGACAACCCAGCACACATACTCTTCCACCTGAATCACGGACATGGCTGATGTCGGGACATATAAAAGGATCACCGAGGCCAAGAAGAGATGGGAGTAATCGAAGGTCCAATCGCGGTCACCGGCAAGCAGGCTATATCAACAGGCGCCGTAACGGGGTCGCAACCGGGCTCCGACCACCATTCAACTGCAATTGCGATGGCAAGAGGTCCAGTTGTTATAGCAGCGAGACGTGGGTGTGAAAACGGATTGGCGACGAGGTTCGGTTTCGCGATAGCGGCGGGCGAGTCCAGCTCGTAGAGTCGAGGTTGTTGTGTAAAGGATGACACAGGGGATTCGTTGTCGCTGCGCTTGTTTCGAGGTAAGGGATTCGTACGACTATCGTCCTGGTTGCTGTCCGTCTGTCTAGCCTTGTGTCGTGTGACAAAGTTGTATGCGGTGTTCGGTTGGAGAATGGTGATGTGTCGCAAGGTGTTCTAGCGAGGTTGATGATGTTCTAGGGAGTCCCTGGGGCCACTGCATTCGGGGGGGGATCAGCACCCGCCGGCCGTTTCACACGCGGGCACAAGCTCCCTTATCTTATCAGCTGTCGGGCACATTGTTGGTGGGGTACCAAAATGCTGGGGAAACGGGCCAGGCCCAGGCTTCTCCAATGGCACTGCATCAATGACGACCCCTGGACGTTGCTGCCAAGACCGCCCTGTGAACGACTGAGCACCGTGAAAGTTGACGTCGCGTCGCATTTCCGTCTCTTTACACCATCAACCGTCAGATTACCAGCAACCAAAACCACACCGAAATTGATCAAGATGGGCTTGGTAGACTATGGTTCCGACTCGGACTCGGACTCTGAACCCGTTCAGCAGCCAGTAGCGCCCACAGCTGCACCCGCCGTGGCTCCCTCGACCACGAAGAAACCGTTCCAAAAGCTCATCGACCGCTCCGGCTCTGGTTCAGGCAAAATCATTGTCAACCTAGGCAGCGCAGGCACAGGCCCCGAGCCAAAACCGGTGGAAGATGAACCACCAGCAAAGCGGGCCAAGACAGCTGGAGGAGGATCCAGTCGGTTTAGCAGTTTCGGGTCTTTTCTACCAGCACCTAAGAAGACGGCACCCATAGCCAACACTGCTTCTACATCAGCGCCAGCGGGCGACAACAGCAATAAGCCCAAGCCGATCGTAAATCTTAGGACTGGCGCAGAACCTGCTTTTTCCAGGACTGGCAATGACAATGGGGACGATGGCTTTGGAGGATCAGAATCGACATCAGGGTCCGGGTTTTCCTCTGGACTCAACCTCCCTGCACCAAAGAAGACTCCGGCAGGGCCATCAATACCAGAAGGACAGAAGCCCGAGGAGGAAGTAAAGTTGGTTGGAAAGCCGCTCATGTTTAAGCCGCTTTCCGTAGCAAGGAAGCCTCAGAAGAAGAAGGCTGTGACACCCAAAACACCGGCTGCCCAGAGTGTTGGGGACAAGGCGGCAACAACAACGGCACCAGCCCCATCGGCACAAGACACTGTGGTAGCAGCACAACCAGCAGCACCGAAAAGGAAGCAAGTCTCGCTCTTCTCCATGGAGGAGGAGGAAGCCACCTCAACAACAGCAGCAACAACATCAGCTACCGGTGCCTACGAGCCCCTCTTCACCGCCCCAGATCCCTCGACCAACCTCGAATATCATGAGAGCGACGTAACAGGCGACTACGACTCTTACGCCGCCCCTACCTATAACTCAGCACCTAGCAATGCATCCCACCAGCAGTCCCTCAGCTCCATAGCTGACGACCTTGCTCTGAACAAGACGGCACGCAGAGAGCTTTTTGGGCGGCAACGTGGAGGCAAGAACAGGGATTCCTTTGAAATTCCAGAAGGCGCCAAGATTGTAAACTTCAACATGGAGCAGGAGTATGAGCACAACAACGCACTAAGGGCCTCGGGCGAGCAGGTGTATAACCCAGTGCGGTCGATTGCGCCGGGCAAGCACAGTCTCAGACAGATGGTCAATATGGCGCAGAGCAATGTGTCTGCGTTGGAGGATAGTTGGGCTCAGGGAAGGAATAATCGGAAGGACGCTGCGGGGAAGTATGGGTGGAAGTGAGGTGGGTATTGTCTGTTTCGAATACGATTTCCGGGATATTCCTTTGGTTATATACATCATGAAGAGGCTCAACAGATTGATACCCAGGGCAATAGCAAGACTTGGTTCTGTGACGCTGCCTCAGTGGCTATTCTCGCATTCGAACTGGCATTGAACAGCAAGTCGTCTACGTACGACAACACTCACCCGCAACCTGTGTTGTCGACGAACGAGATATTCGGGAGAAGCGAGCACACACCGTTAGTTACGGTGAAGCCAAGCGTCGTGCCGTCATAATATAGACCAGTGTCTTTCAAGTGGTAATGCCACGTCTCAAAAGAACCTTAGCTGCCATCTGCACAATCCGGCCAGTTGAGTTTAATGCGAAATAATTTGATGTCTTCCGCAGACACCAGTTTTGATGGATAGTCTTTCTCTTATCACTTGAAACGTATGTAGCGAGGGTGAATGGAGGAACTGGATGCCCCTTGTCAGAAAATTTGGCAGAAGAAGCATCGTCTGATCTCAAAACTGGCTATATGCGTCCGTGACTTTCAGATAATCCTTTCCGGGAGTATCTGCACGTCTGCTACATATGATCTGGCACATATGGAGAGGTCTGATGGCAGTTGTGTTTGACTCTTGACTGAATCACTGTCCGAAGACTGCTCATGAGAAACACAGAAACCTTCTATGTCCCTATAACACACCTTCCTCTCTTTTGTTCAGTATGACCCAAACAGCTTCTGACCAGAAACCTGGAAGAAGGATTACTTGCATGACCGGCTCCCCGCAGGTGGCTGATTCTGTTCTATGGAGGTTGAATATGGCCCTACTGTCAACTATTGTTCGTGGCGTCTGCGTGTAAGACTCTCGGTTAACTCACTGGCGGCTCCTGAACCTTAAAGTAATGTTCTATAGGGATAACACAACATTATATAGCCATGGCTTGGATGTTGTGCGATGTTCTGAAACGCTGACGCGGTGCAAGAGTAAGCGTACTATGAATAGCCGCTTGAGTTTTCCCTCTGTTCTACTCAACTCTCAGTCAGCGATTTGCTTCCCAGATAGTAAGCAAGAAGCAGTACACTCTTAAGACCACCATCTTGGAAGCCGAAGGTCGGTCACTGCAACGGACTCCTAACCATCTACCAAGAAACACTGTTCCATGGCGCAAGTGTTTAGATGACTGGCAACGAGCTTATCGATCCACCGAGCTACAACGACGAACTTCGATCATCTTTAGGGGCTTGCAAAGACCTTTGAAACCTCAAGAAGCACATTATGTTAGGCATCTTCAACCTATCCCTCCATCACTGACATACTCCATCCCACCTTCCATCCCATCTCGCCTAGGTCACCAGCCGCTTCACCACTTCTGCTAGCTGTGTCGCTCCTTCCCTATCAACCCACCATGCTGTATGTACCACTTTCCGCAGCCCTACTTCCAGCAAAGCAGCCGGTTTGGAGCGCGATGGCAACATGGCTCAGCGCTTAACCGTACACCACCCCAAAACTCAAAACAGTCACGTAATTATAAAAAGTTACCAAACCGTGAATCAAACACCACAACACATGATACAAAGCTCATAATTATAAAAAGGGATTTAACATCAAGACATCAAGACGATAACAACAACAACAACAACAACAACAACAACAACAACAACAACAACAACAACAACAACAACAACAACAACAACAACAACAACAACAACAACAACAACAACAACAACAACAACAACATATGGGTACTAAGGTGGTTGAAGTCTACCGCACCGAACCGGCGGCTTGTTTTTTTTTCTACTTTTATTCGTGATACTGTGTTTTTTTGCATCTCCTAACAATATCAACAGTTCTAGTCATCGCCACTGTAAGCAACCCCCAACATCTCACCAGAGCTCCTCCGGGTACCCAACCCATTCCTCCCGTCAAAGACGTGCGTCATCCAATTATGCATTCTTCCCGTATCTGTTTCCATGTCCCTTGGGGTGATATTTCTTTTTCTAGCAATTAAGTTACTATCGCCATCTTCCACTGTGTCAGAAGCTTGTATCCTCGTCATGTGATGGCTCAGTCACCATTACCGTCCTCACCCCTTTACCACCGTCCATCCAACAAAACCTCCACCTGGGAAAGACAAGACAAGGCTGAGTCTCTTCACCGCTTACATCTTCATCTCCAATCCGTGTTGCATTCGGGTCCTTCATATCTTCACCCCTTCACCCATCCAGCGAACGACAAATCGGTGTGAGGATAAGGAACCATGTACCCTTAACACAGTGAGTTATAAGTAGAGGTAAGCGAGAAAAATAAACTCTATCTCAAACGAAACGGCACGAAACGAAACGAAACAACCCGAAAAGAAACATGACATGCATGCAAAATACCCGACGGTGGCCAGCGGGCTGCCGGGGGAAGGGGGGGGGG